>JXXA01015359.1:0-12955 GCA_000956255.1 Anopheles punctulatus
TGTTTATGACACTTCAACAGCCCTGTTTATGACAATTCAGCTGCTTCGTCAGCGCAAAAATTGAATTCTTTTTTTTCTTAGAGACGACCTTGCCGTGTTGCATAAAAATTGCTGATCTATTTTCTGTCATTTTTGCTGCACGAGTCGTTTTTAATAAAAAAACAGGAAAATTTAAAAAATATGAAAAATTCCGTTATATCTATTAAAGAAGTGCAATTTAGTCATCACAAATATGTTTTGGTATTAATTTAAGAGAAAATGCGATAAATCTAAGCAAAAAAATTTTTTCGTGGATCTAAATCGTGTAAAACTAATGGAAACCTCATTATTTGACTTCACTTTTACCTAATCTTTATCTTAACTTTGTTGAAAATTTAAGGTTTGCTTTGAAAACATATTGCAGTATAGTTAATTTTAAATTCAAACAAAACAGCTCCTTGTTTTATAATAGGTCTCGAGAATATTTAAAATCTTATATGAAAGCAACACATAAACGCATAATGTTTTATAAGTTATTTTTTTTCACCATTTTAAACAGGTTTTTCGGAGTTTTTTTCTCTTTTCTATGACTTTTGCATTTCGCCATGTTGAACAAATAAATATAATGCTATTGGAAAACGAAGGAAAAGTTATTCACTACATAACTGATATGACGCGTAATGGTAGTAAGTAGTAAACGTGCAACTGTTTCATGATGGTACAATTGGGGGAACATATTGATCTGCACTCCCGGTCATATGGCAAATCACAAAATCCTTGTATTCCGGGTAACTCTTAATATAAAACAAAAAACTTAACAATAGTTGATATCGCTTCGGTTATTGTTCAAGTAGCGCCCGCCACCGGAAGTTGGTCGGCCAGAAATGGGAACGTTTCTTCCAGTTGGATGCGAGTCGAGCACGATAACACTTCCGGCAGCGTTGTCACGAACAACGCGTTTAGGTACACCTGCAACCGCTGGCGTCGCTGCTCAACAAAGTCTGCGTTCTGTGGAAAATTAATTATTACCATCACAAAAATTCAGGTGAGCTGTGAACGCTCGTGTTGCTCATACCATGTTGCCGAACTTTTTCTTCGGTGGAAAATCGAGCGTTTTCACCGTCGGGTACTGTTTCTGGAGCCGCCGATGCAACCGGTAGAACTCGTTGTATCGTCTGTACACGCACCAGCTTTCGTTGCCGGTTGTCGAGCCGCTCACGCCGGACGGTGTCACCCGGATCTCGTATACGTGATATGGGCGACGAGAGCGACCACCGTCGGCGGTACGTTGGATTACATTCGGGATGCTGAAGCTAAAAAATGCCACCGACAGACGATTCGAGCGGGTAAGCATGCGAAGGCGATAATTTTCTCTTTTGTCGTGGAGAAAAGAATGATAGAAAAATGGGTTTTATAAACGAGTTCATAAAACATTGCCACTCAAATCAATCGTATCGAACACAACTAAAAACAACCTAAAGTGAAAGACAAATTACATAAATGACATCCTTCTTTTGTATTTATATCAACTGTTTAGAGCGCAAAACGTAGCTAACATGCCACTCTCCGTTTTCAACGAGCAAAATATTCCTCATATTTCATTCAAATCAACGACAAATAAATAAAAATAAATAGATTCTTAAATAATAAAGCATTCGAGCACGGAACGTGGACAAACTACGCGGAAAGAAAGTGTCGGGTATTCCGATGCTCACGACAGCGTTTTACTAATCATATGTTAAAAATCCTATTATTAATAGCGAGCTTTTTGAATAGAAAACTGTGTAACGGAAAATCATAATGATATTTATATTGTAGTGTTTACTTCGAATTCTAATTCGTCTGTAAACATGCTACGATAATTAACCTCCATGAAGCGATTAGTCTGGTTAGCACAGGACTGGGAAAAAGAATGATAGTTGTTTGACGTTGTATCAAACTAGTTGATCGTAGAAATAGAATTAAGTAGCAATTGAATCTTCATCCAGGCAATTGTTGAAAAATCTATAAATCAATCACAATTTAAATACAACCCATTTGTGGTGTCATACTTACAGGCTGAGTACAGCGACTCGTGACTCCAGCTGATGCCAGCGTTCCTCCAGATCTTGGTGTCTACGCTTCAATTTATCGTACACGGCACGGGGAATGTGATCGTCGCACGTCAGATCCGGTGCTAGATCTGGCTCACTTTCGACGAACGATCCGGACCGGGTGGTGTTTGATTGGAGATCGCTGCCTGATCGATACGTCACTTCGGCATCCACCTCACCCAACGGTCCCTCTTCCTCTTCGCTGCCCGCCGTCGACGTCGAGCTCGTGGTATTGATGTTGGCGGTGGTTGTGTTTATGGCGGTAGTGATCACACTGGTAGATGAGTATTTCAGTACTCTTTTATCCGCGTCATCGTCTCGTTCCTGTGCAGGTGGTTTTACTTCCGCCAGCAGTGCCTCCGTGGCAATTGGTAGTGTGGGAATGAGTGATTGCGGTGTTGGAACACATTCGGCAGATGCTAAAGCATCAATGTCATGAATCGGTTGGGCAGAGGTAAAGTTTGCCAAGGACGTCCGTTGCCGTGGTACATCTTCCAATATTTCGCGCTGGACTGCGTTCACCTTACGCACCGGGCCAACAGGTCGCCGAGTAGCAATGATCGGTTCCGGTTTTGGCTCCACCGCACGGCGCACCGCAAGCGATCTGTTCAGCTCCGGCCGATCGATCACGATCGCGAAAAGAATCGTGCCGAGGCCGGCGGCCACGCTCGGTAGCAGCGATTGCACCTCTCCCTGCCGCACCATCGCCCACGGCTCGTAGTATTGCTCTAGCAGTTGCTCGTCCCCCAGCCACATCTGCACGTATCGTTCCAGTGCCCGTTCATTGAGAAACGCACGCAACAGCGCCCGTGCCCGTCCATGGCGGTTCACAACGTGCCGTAAGCCACCGAAACGCTCGCGCTCGTCACGGGTTAGGTGGTGAAAGGCAAAGTCCCAGAAGCACGACTGTTCGCTCGACGGTCTACCATCGGCGGGGCCGAAATAATCGAGTACATTAAAGGGTGTCCAGGAGGCTGTGCGCAAACCGTGCGTTAGCACCCGTTCCCACACGTCACACAGAGTCCCGATCAGGGGATCATCCTCCGTGGCGAGCTTTGTGTTGCTACCGTACTGCTTCTGACAGTCGCGTGTCGTCGCCAGCAGCTCGTCAACCAGGGCTGCCCGCTCCTGGTCGCGTCGCTGTTCCTGCTGGTCACCGCCACTGATGCCACGGTTCCCACCGACGATGTTCTCTAGCGTGGAGGTGTTGAGCACGAAGTTACTCATCCCAACCATGGCACGCTGGCAGGGAGACGGATCTGCACGAACGCACCGTCACAATAACCCTGTCAATGAAACTTTAGTGGGTGGATTTGTGGCGATTGTAACTAGTACTATTGTACCACTCTTGCACTTACCCTGTTGCAGGGCACCTTAATTGTTAATATTCCCAGCGTATGCCACGCCAAGTGCACTGACGTTGATATTTTATGATTCCTTCGCGCAAATTTCCTGAACTTATGCAGGTGTAAGCACCACTTGTTGTTGTAAGCACCACCTCAAAAGAACATGAAGCCCTTTTTGCTTCTCTTGTCACTTCTCTCGCATCCGTTGGTGAGTTAGCTTTGTTTACGCATTTGTTTTGCTGCAAGTAAGCAATGGTGCACAAGGGAATGAGAAAGAGGGCAGGAGCTGATACCATTGAGTACTCTTTTTGACGTTTAAATTACCAAAACATCAGGGATATTCAACTCTTGAAACACAAAAAAGCATCCAGTATCTGACCGTACATTACATGAATTCGACCGTTGTGCATGATTCAGCACGGAAAGTGGGAGAGTAAAAGAGAATCTTAGCAGGTTAATGTTTCTGTATACTTTTCTATCCTACTTCGACGCATTGCGAGACGCCTTACAGTGGAGGCTATATAACCGAATCTGTTTTCTGAAAAAAGCTCTCGAGTTATGCGATTATCCTTCAATGCTTAGCTTTGATTAATTGTAAAATATGTAGGTATAAGCATTATATAAGTTATAATTAATTAGATTAAATTATACCTCAATAAACCGATATTTTTTTTTAATACACCACCATCTGTATTATTTGATAAATAAAACGACAATGGCAATTGAACTTGGCACTGAGCTATCATTTTAGACTAAACGAAGTATATTCGAATCCGCGTAACTCGCATAAGGTGCACCATGGACACGTAACCGTCGTAGCCAGCAATTGCTTAGTTCAAAGAACAAAGGCGGCGAAGCAGGTTGTTCGCGTGTGCCTCATCGTGTGGTGCTGGCGCTCTGGATTGTATGTTGTGATTGTCTATATCGCGGGTGTGGTATATGTCTCCGAACGCCTTGAAGTGCCTGCTTCTGTTTCAGTGTTGGTTAGTATTATAAGTTCACTACGTTTGAAAGTGAACGTTCGAAGCAAGCAAGTGATAAACATCCAGCACACTACACCACCAATACACCTTGCGCGGCTTGCAGTGTGCTAGTTCGGAGGGGCTCAAACCGGCACCACACAAAGCCCTTCGACATCTCAACCTCAACGGAAACGGGGTACGTTGTTTACCTCCCCATACGGGCGCCTGTTCCGCGTGCCCAGCACATCCTGATTTTAGGTTCGGGCGTGGTGATTACTAAATGAGGCTAGGATGGGAACAAGCGGCGGGGCGCCCGCATACACTGAAATAGCATAAAACAAACAACCCATCACACGCACACGCATCAGATTTATAATTATCTTTTCCGCCAGATACGAGCAGCGCGCGCAACGAACCACCTAAACGAGACAGCAAATCGAGCCTGGTCTTTGCGTGGGATAGAGAGCGCTTAGTGTGTGTGCGTGTGTGTATGTATGTGTATGTGTGCCGAAGGAAGGGTAGAAGAAATTGAGTCAGAGCTGCCTGTCGCCAACACACCAGCAGCAATTTTTGTGACAGACAGATCATCTGCGAGGTAAACGGAGTCGCCGCCGTGAAATAACCGTGACTCAAGCGTGTCGAATCGCTGTCCTGTGTGTATGTGCTTGTGTCGGGGAAGTGTCACAAGCAGGTGATCGGTTGCTTGTAGATTGTGCAGCGAAAATTGACACAAGGGTTGGGTGTGCTACATCGTGTGGAATTGTGCAAAGAGAGGTAAGAACGAAGCGAAATCCTGCTCCAACAATCAAAACTCTCAACTCCACCAACCCCATTTTCCGGAGTCGTGTGCATGTGTACACGTTAGCAGCGTACACGATCGTGTTTGTTTAAGGCCAACCGACCCTTATGCGTCAACTCGCGAATCCGTATATGGGGATGCCGATTGGGGCCCTTCTGTCCATTTATGGCCCAATATAGCGAGCCGGGAGGAAAAAAAAGGCCAACGGAAGGTTCCTGCTGTTTGTGGGCGCCAGTTTGGCGGTAGGCTGTGAGGAAGAAAAGTACGTAAACCGGCACTCCGGATCATGTTGCTTCCAGCGTTCGTATTTTTCTGCTCTTTGCCTGTTCAATTTCAGTGTGCCCGGTCGTACTTTTTCAAAACACACGGCCGCTAGAAGCAACAGCACACAGCAGGAGCATATTTTTTCAAGTGCCAGTCGGTGTTTTGGGTCTGGTACGCATACCCACTGCCTCCTTGAACGATAAATCGACAGACAAGTCAAAGCAAGGCGCTGTTTTACATGCCCTCTTTTGTTTCCCGCTTCGGCTCCGGTTGCGCGAAAGTAAATATTGAACCCGGACAGCAAAATGCCTGCTGTGCAAACTGCCCGAAGGGTCCAGAGTGACCGAAAAATGATTAGCATAAGGTAAGGAATTTCCCCCTTGGCGCCCCGGGATGGCGAATTGGCAAATTTGCAAATCCTCGTCCCTCCAGCCCTGGAGAATACACAGGACCATGCGTTTCCCACGTTTAGCGCAGGGAAAACGGGAAAATTAGGTCCCGATCGTGCCAGATGGTTTTTGTTCATGCATGTGTTTCTCCGCTTATTCAATTTTCGGCCGGCAGCGCAGTCGCGACGGCTTTTTTCTACCCTCGATGCTCTCGCTCTTGCTCACATCACACGCGCAACTACCTCTACATGTCCAAGACGATCTGACAGGCTGTGTATGAACACCAATAAACGCGATCGTCGAGTGGCGAACGAGAAATCTCGACAACCCCCGGGCGGGGGCTGTACCATCATCCCACTCGCAACCACAACCTGTTCGGGGAGCGACAGATAAACAGACAGACACCAACGTAAAGCGATCGCGATCGCAACGAAGGAAGAGGGCGTTTGCGCGCGGGTTTAATGGTGCATGAAGCTGCGCCTGCTTCGAATGCAAACCATCTGGAAGGCTTAACCACACTGAAGAAGCCCGTGCTGCGCGCCCTTAGTGGTGTGGCTGATGTTTTAACTTCCGGTCTTGAAGTAAATGCCACCCACTCATTCAAATCTGCATTTCGAACAGAGCAGAACGTCTCACAAACCAAACGCACCTACGCGCTGTTGTCACGCACGCCTATATGTGTGTGTATGTGTGTGTGGTTCATGGTGTCACACATACACCACCGAGGTATGCGTGAAAGATGCAGGACGGTGTGGTTTAATAATAGATCATTCGGGAAAGCGTACGCAAGAGCGAACGCGAGCGGCGTTGCGAAATATTATTACAAAAAAAAACCAAACACCCCAATAACCCACAAGGTGTTCAATGTCCACCTACCACCCACACATGCAGGCCTTGGTCCCAGTAGTTCTCGTGGCCGAAGATGCCCGAACTCGGTACCGAACCCTGCACGCCCGAATCGGAAACTGATACGTGTAGCCGTCGACCGTTCTGCGGCAAAGGTGCAAAGCTTCTCTGCATTCACATGATTTTCGTTTTTTCTACCTATTCTTTTTATCCTTAACCCAATTTGTTGAAGCGGCAACCGCGAATCGCAACAGGCTCACGTACATGCAATCATGCCCGCTGCACTTACACGCCAGGGTTGCAAAATCCATCTAAAAAAGTCTCATTAAATGCTAGCATGCATAAATTATTGGGGAGTTACACTCTGCATCGTTTCTTTTGTGAGATACGTTCCGAGAAGTTTATCACTAGTAGTTGTTTATTAAAGCTTGCGTAGCGTTTGATGTAGTTTGAGCAGAAAATTACGGAGAACTCAATCTCCGCTTTTTCACTTTTTAAATATTGTTTTTACACAATCACAAGCCCAATGTAAGCAAATTCAAACAAAGTTTTAGACATAATAAAAAAGTCAATTGCATCTAATAGTGAAGCCAACAACATTTGTTTCCTTCATGTTGTATTTAATAAATGGCTGCTTATTTCGTTGTGCTTTAAAACTCGTTGAGTAATTTCTTCAATAAGTAATTGTTTATCACTCCGGTGATTGTGTTTATTAGCATGATGCTATCATACGCAAACGATTGTCTTCGCAGCTATCTGTTGTTGCGTGTATATATTTTTTCCAACACTGCAAAAAGCGTCGAAAACACTCACCACGCGTGTTCTCAGGTGTGAACATTCAATCATGCACCGAGCTCCGAAAACTATTGCGGAAAAAATCAACTTTTCCCACTGCAAATTAAAAGATGCGCTCCCCGATTAAGTCTTAACACGCACGACGAGAGAAGTGAGGCTTTCGTTATCGTTTATTTATTTTTTTTTTTTACTTCAACTAGTCACACACACACAGAGTGTGAATGATAATCCCTACCTGTAACGGGAATCGCAACGACACAACATATGGCAAAACTTGCGAAGGAAACCCGAAGCGAAAGTAATGTGCTCGTTGTACGCTTACGTCATTTTGGTCTGCGTCTCCTCGAACGGACACAGCTTCGTCATCGGTTATTTCGGCGAAGCTGCGGCGAAGGAAGTCTTTTGCAACTTAACTTGTTGTGTATGTGTGTGTGTGTGTATCATGGTGTGTCTATATGATGACGCAGGGAAGAGTTGAAGAGTTCCGAAATACCGAATCATGGTGTTTCCGGTATCTGTACCTTAGTGTTGATGCGCTTGAGCTGATTCATCGGAACACCGTCGGTTGCAGTGCGGTGGGGCATAATCGTGGAGTTCTTTTAAATTATTAGTCATCTGGTGCAAGCGTTCCAGCACATGTATTCCAACAGTAGCGAGCCGTGACTGCATCTTCGGCCACCAGTCAATCTCTTAGAACATCGTCAGAACGTGCCGAAACTTCAGCTCGATGGTCGTTGCATCATGAACGTTAATTGCCTGACGTTAAAACCATACCCATAATTTATTAATTAGTTCGTGCACAATGTGGCACCCCTTTTCCGGCGTTGGTCATTCGTGTCCGTTCCCTATCAGTGTTGCTAGGTTAGTCAGGAAGGTTACTGTGCGTCGCTTATCGCCATCGGCGCGCCTGCAGTTACTCTCGCCATGATGCACTGCAATACGCAGAAAGGAATGTGATACCGATGAAAACCGAGATAATGGAGGAGGTATAGCGACAGAGCTAAGAACGCTCTGGGGTCAACATCTGGTATTGGTAAATTAAAAATGGTCGTCCCATTCGGTCAGCGTCGAGGGAAGTCGAGACAAACGTTGACAGACCATCCCTTGCGGGAGTTCCAACATAGTGTAGCTCCAAATTATAACGCCGTGCGCCTGCCTGTAGCACGTCTGGTGTGCGTGTCTGGGACCTACGAGATAAGGAATAAGGTGTGCCACGACCGAGATGGGTAGCTACGTTTGCCGGCGATGGATATCAATATCACGCAAAAGCCTTACCTGACCTCTCTTTCGGAACGCCCGGTGGAGCAGTGTTGTGCCATAGAAATGTGGATGGGACATTGGTGTTTTGGTTTCTGATAGTTCTCTATCTGGTTGTGTCACACTGTTACAGGTTGCCAGAGCGCATGGCCAACGCGACTTCGTAGTATTGACTGCTAGCAATCAATTGCACGGACGAAGTCCCGTTCCCAATCAAACAGCACATCCAGCACGACAGCGATCAACTCCCGTGGAGGTGAAAGAGCCACAGCATTTGTAACCCATTCTGTCCGCGCACGTGAACACGATGTTACGTCCTTACGAGGGCGCCGCAATGGTTGCCCTGGCGGTTGCCGTGGCGTTTGTATTCTGCACAACCGAAAGTGTCTTGGGCCAGCAGCAGATCCAGCAGCAGCAGCAACAGCAGCTTAGTGCCTATCAGCTAACAACCTGCCCGGGCAAGACAACCTGCAGCCAGTGCATCCAGACGACCAACTGCCGGTGGTGCACGATGCCCAATTTCACCCATCCGCGCTGCCACGGTCAGATCGAGAAGTACTGCCCGGAGGAGTACACCGTCGATCCGTCCAGCACGTACCAGCTCATACAGGGACGCGAACTAACGAAACCATCCCAGCGTGTGCTGGGCGGTCAGAGTGAGCGCGAGTCGTACTACTCTTCCAGCCACTACCAGTCGTCGTCCTCGTCTTCCTCCTCCTTCCAGCAGTCGTCCTCGTCGTACGAGTCGGAGTCGGCCGCCGGCAGCATCGTCCAGATTTCGCCACAACGCGTCAGCCTAAAGCTTCGACTGAGTGAGTAACACAAGGAACCTTTTCAAATAGTTCGTGAATCTCACACACTAATCACGTTGCAGACGAGGCTTTCCGATTCAACGTGAACTACGCCCAGGCGGAAGATTATCCGGTTGATCTGTACTACCTGATGGATCTGTCCAAGTCGATGGAGGACGACAAGACTATCCTGTCCACGCTCGGTGCGGATCTCGCGTCCGAGATGCGAAAGATCACGAGCAATTTCAAGCTCGGGTTCGGTTCGTTTGTCGACAAGGTGCTTATGCCTTACGTCTCCACCGTTCCCAAGAAGTAAGTACGAACTATGCTAGAGTAACCAGCCGTGCAAGCCAAACCGTTTTCAGTTCCGGCGATGGAGTGTGTGTATGTGTTTTTATGAGCATTAGCTCGGTTCGGTATTGCGGGAGGTTTGTTTTGCGTACAGCAGCCAGCGGATGTTGTGAGCCTAAAAAACACACAAAGAAAAAAAATATTCACATTGCTTCCCCCATCTTTTTTCACAATCTGCCATCCTCACCTCGCGGCCACTTCTATATAAACTCAGACTGGAACATCCGTGCGATGGATGCAATGCGCCGTACGGCTACCTACACCATATGTCGCTTAGCTCGGACTCCAACCTCTTCACCGTAAGTGACGTCAGAACAACCGCCCGGGCGCAAGTTCTTACCACCAAAAGCGATGTTGTTCTTGATGTTTTTTCCCTATAACACACAAAACACTCGTTGTTCGTAGTTCTTATTGTAAACCTAGATCAAATCCTCACTCAGACACACACACACTCCAAAACGTGTGACACGTCCTAAAACAACACCACCAACTGAAATCTCGGACCCACGCCCTGTGCTTTGGCTGATCGGAAATGGAGGTTATATAAATTTCCGTTTGTTAAACTACCAATCCAATGTACTACCTCCTCCACAGATAGGATACGCTTGCAAAACAGCTGTGCATGTTTGCGTTTCCTTAAGGATAAAATGTCTGATGTTTGAATGGATTCGATTACCCATCCATGGGGGGGGGATTGTCATTGTGCTTCCGATACTGTGGCAGCGTTCGTGAATGGATGACTGGGCCGAAACCCATCAACCCTAATTGGTTTTACTCGTAGCACAGCGCAGAGGAAATGGAACTGTCCTTTGCGGTATCGCTGACAAATTGTACCCTATTCGCCGATTCATGCCGCTTTTATTATGCTCACCATCTCATACGTCGACATGGTTTGGCGAGTCTATCTATCATGGCACCATTTACACCGCGTATTTCGTGTTGACGGTGAAATGTGAACCAAACGGCTCGCTTTTGCCTCTTGCGTTCTTTGTTTACCAACAAAATGAAAGGTGTGGGGCTTTAGCGAAGGCCTAGCTTTTTTGTCAGACTTTTAGCCCGACCTTTTTGGCTGCTGTGTCATGCTTTCGGTTGTCATGTTTTAGTGGCATCGCTTTCTTTAAACAAGAATGGGCACAAACAGCCGGATGGCTCATCCTTTCCGGTGATATGGGTGTGTGTATATGTTTCCGTGTCCCAGTGTTTAAGCAGTTATCGTGTGTGCGTGTGTGTTAGTTTATCAGATCACCTCTAGCGCTTAGCTCATTAGCTAGTCATAGCCATGTCGTCGCATTATTTACTTCCTTTTTATCTCGGGATATTCGGGATATATCTTTAAATGTGTAGTTTGTAGCGTGTTTGTAGTTAGACAATCATATCTTTCTTTTAGCTGTGGGAATATATATATATACATAAGTATGTGTGTGTGTGTGTGTGTTTCGCATTCATGTGTGTGTTTTTCTTTATTAATTTTTTTTTGTTCATAGCCTAGTTCCGTAGCAACTATGTGTGTGGGCTTGTTGTGGGAGATATAAAACAACGCATAAAACCCTGTACGTCTCCATTTGTGTGCGTTTCCTGTGTTTGTCGCTGTTTCGCTTTGTGTTTTGCATTTGTTTTTCACATCAATTCGTTTCGCTTTTTTTTAAAACGAAATCTAAGAGATCCAGTCAAAATGATTCCAGACAGAATTGGACACCACCGCCAGATACAGCCACTTTCGTTTCCTCTTGCGTTCTTCCCTTTTGCGTCCGTTCTTTCACCACACGGGCTTTCTAAATTTTGTGCGTAACCCGAAACATTAGAAAACCATATGCTACTCTGTTTACGCTGGATTACGCAATGTGGAACGAAAAAGCATAAGCGTTGGTGACAGCAACATACATTTTATCGGGATGAATTTTATTAGCTGTAGGGTTAGGGTCTACTCTCTTCATTGGACGAGAGGTTACGGTTAAGGAACCTTGCATGTGGTGGGTTATAGCTGTTGCTCCAATTGTCTGTACTATCAATTCCATCAATGGACGGTAGCTTCCTCACAGTGCAGCTGCATTCAGCAACGATCAGCGAAGAATAAATTCGTTGTCACGCTGCCTTCGCGGTGTACGTGACGACGATTACATTAAATGACATTGTTTCCAATCGGTAGTTTATCAGCAGCGTCGTACTTCGGTGCAAAATGATCCAGATTTTCTTCATATGTCAAAGAAAGATTTCACTTACGATGTTTGCAGACTCTCGGGGATAAATGTTTGGACTTTTAATTGGCGTTTCTAGCGTGTTGATATCGTTTTGTAGCCGCCGAACGTTCTCTCCTTCGTAGCGGCAGAAATTGTTGATGATCCACCAGCGTTTGGCAGCCCGGCACCGGCACTACTAGCACCTTGATCCGCTTTTATTTATGATTTGCCCTTCTTTTTCTCTTCTCTACCGTTCTTCTCTTCTCAGTTTGCGAGAACCGTGCCCCGGTTGCGTCGCGCCGTACGGCTACCATAACCTAATGCCGCTGAGCACGGATGCCAATCTTTTCTCCGTAAGTGTGTGAGCGTGTACGCGTTTGTACGTGTGTGTGTTTGTTTTTTTTTTTGAAACGGGTTCACCGAATTCGGGCACAACGGTTTTCTAGTTCCTAACTTGTTTTTATCCTTATTCCCCAATGCGCCTGAAATGCGCTATATCAGGATTAAGCTAATTATCTCCCCATTACTGAACCTTTCCACCTACCTCTTACGGTGAATCACCTGCAGGCTTGTAGTCAAATATACATCCGCCACGCCCCTATACCATGTGAACGTCCTGTTCAGTAGGCTTCGCTAGTTCTCGCAAGGAACTCGGTTTGCTGTTCTTTGTCCTCCAGTGTGATGGTTTTTAATTACTCCTTCAAATTTTGCTCCGCGTAAGATTGCCCGAGTCGTCCACCAGGCGCAACAGGACGCATCAGGGTGGAAGATGGGACAGCATAAGGTGAAACAGCTTTGCTAATAATTGCACACACAAATAAAGCTCTAAATCACAATCCCCGAATCGATATACTCTATCACAGATAATCTTATAAAGGAATAGTGGACAAAAACTCGGATATTGCG
>JXXA01015361.1:0-21136 GCA_000956255.1 Anopheles punctulatus
ACATATATATTTATACATATATTTATATATATCTGTATAGTTAGGTGCGGGGTTAGCATTTTGTTGCTTATAGTTGTTTCTCTGCTGTGTTAGGTCTGATTTCTGATGAGTGATAGTATTCTAGGTCAGGTGGCTTAGAGTACGATAATTCATTATTTGACTCTGCTACTGCTGTACCAGCCGTATTGTGGTAGCCGGTATTACGCGTCTCCGAGCAGGGAAGGAGACAGAAGAGAGCTTTTTTGTTCGTTAGCATTCGTTTTGTATAAGTATTCAATTATGTTTTCTAGAAGAGATCGTGTATATTACATATGTATGTTAATAAATATATTGTTATGTGTGTTTGTTTACATATACATATATTTACCAACACATATGCGTGTAAATAAATCACATGCTCGAACATGTATATTTTGTATAATTACTATGTAAAATTGCATTTAATCTCACTGCATTATTTTTCTCTCTTTCTCTCTCTCTCTCTCTCTCTCTCTCTCTTTCTCTTTCGCTTTATTTTTTGTGCTCTTTACGTTGCTTTTCCTAAATTGTTTGCAATTTCATAAATTTCCCGCTTTTGTATCGTACCGATACAACCACATCAGTCTACTGCATCACCAACCGAACTGTCCGAATGACTGAATTTGTTTTATGCGAATTAGTTGAGTTACTAAAGTACACACACACACTTACACATTTAGAAGTGAACATCAAGGCTAAGGTCTGTAAAAAGTGCTACCGTTTCGCTGTTTGTTTCTTGCAGACGATGCCCATTGGCCTCCGATTGCAAGATTTACGGCTTTTCTTACTGGCCCAGCCAGTTCCTCCTGGTTTTATTCTTCCTTTGCTCAGACGATAGAAGTCTAAATCACTACAGCTACACCGTCCTTACAAACTCGAAGAAGAACAGAACGGGCGAAAATGGGTTTGATCGTTCTCAGTCAGTTAGTCAGTCGATCCTTGAGAAAGGTTTGCGCATGTCTGCTTCTACTAAGATACCTATCCCGTAGCACGATACCACTAGGATACAGTAACGAACAATGATAGTAAAAGTGATAGTAGTAGTAGGAGGAGTGGTAGTAATAGTAGCAGTGCTAACTGCAGTTTGTTCGTAGCTAATAGTTCTTCGATAGTTCTCTAGTTCATCGATTTGATATGTACTTCACTATCGTGTACACCGGAAAAATCGGGATCTTCCCATAGCCCTTAGCCAGGGTTACACTGTTGGTTTTGGTCCAAACATCGAAGTTGATGAGAAAACAAGCAAAATAGACAAAACGCAAACAACGGCTGACACCAAGACCTTGCGCGGATGGGCTCCTTTAGCACAGCAAGAGAACAGCGTTTGTTTTCCTGGATAATACCAGCTACTTCTTCTCCAAAAATAGCGTTGATAAAATTTTCTTACATTTATATCAGTGCGATGCGAAATGCTTCATTAGAGATGCTTACACGATGCTTCACCGTTGCCTTTAGTTTCCCGTCTGTGCCCATCACGAAGAGAGTGGTTACTTAGTGCACTAGAACATGTAAAAATGGTTATTGTATGGTATCGCTTTCAGTTTTACTTTCATGCTCGTTTGTGTGAATATTGCATATAGTTTCAAGACCGGCGAGCAAAGCTGCGTTATCTATTTTTACATGCATCCATCGCACGTCGTGCGCGTCGGGGAAGATTTGGAGGATCAATTGGTGTGTTGGAAATTAAAACGGTATATCTATATTTCATATTTATCGCACATTATTTTTATCTTTTATGTTTCAATGCTGTTCTACTTCTTTTTTATGCAAAGTGATTGATTGTACGTGAGCGTGGGGTTGAAAATTCGGTGTAGGATAGCATTTGTATAGCTGTAGCGAAAATCAAACACTTGCCTTTCTCTACAGAAAAAAGCTCCATAGGCTGGAATTGATTTTGCTACAAATTTTAATATTAACTTTAATGGCTTCACGCGACCCTCAACTGCATGACGCGCGCAATTAATGCTCACCAATTGCTCCCGATCGCGGAAGCAATTGGAAATATTCATTGCGCGCCTGATAGAATCCAGATACGAATAGCCTACTTAAAATAGTACCAAATCATCATCTACCAGCAAGTAAACAGGAGTTCTGGTTACACAGACGCAGTTGCATCCGACAGTAAAAAGAGTGACCTCTGTTCGTAATTCTGGCCGGCTGAAGCAAATCGCTAATGTAAACTTAAAGAAGGCGACCGTCGCGATTAAAATAGCTAAACCATTGCTGAGGCTTCTTTGGTGCCGTGAGTATAAATATCTCTTACAAAAAAGGTGTACCCATTGCTATTAAGTTTTTTCTCGTTTAGTACAGTATGTGTTTTTGTACCACCATATTCGATGGAAAGCTTTGGGAAAATGCATTTTTGCTATCGTTTCCCTATTCATAGACTCTGTCCGTATCCAGAAACCTCACCATAGATACACATACACCAGTATTGACATTCAATAACCAGTCCAGCCAATCATCGGTGCGGTTCGTGGTGGTTTTGTTTGCTAGCAATGAAATCATCCTACACTATGTTTAATTCGTTGTATCACTAATTTTTTCTGTCTATCCCTCTCTCTACCTTCCGTCCACACACGAATACATGCTCACACTTTTTAAAACCGGAAGCGATGGTCTAAAAACCAATTTTAACTGAAGACATGCACAAACATATGCAACTCAAGCGAAACCCCGAAAGAAAATTGTTCACATGCACACATACACGAGAGTCACAGGAAAACGCACATCCATACAGTTTCACGTACGCACAACAATCGCGAAATAAACAGAAAAAGTAATGCGAAATAAACAGAAAAAAGTGGTTTAAATAATTAATTCTTGTATTTAAAAAAGAAGATAAAAACACGCTCGTGGGCTATCTTTGACTGTTTGACTGTTTGTGTCTGTGTGTTTCATTTTCGGTTTTCTCTATAGGCGCTCTTTTGCTTCCTTGCTTCGATTTTCTTACTCTATTTATTTTAGTTTTGCATCCCACCCTCTTGCCCTCTCCATTGTTTTTCATGTGTTCCACGTTTCCTAGTATTTCTCCGTCTAACGATGCGTCTACTGTTTCAAATTTTATCGTTTTTCGTAGTTTTGTGTTTGATTTCCCTTTTTTGTCGTTTTTTGGTTGAATATTATCTGCTCGGTGTTATCCTTGGCACACACACACGCGCGCGTACGCACACTTAAATAAAAAAACTTATATTTCTAGGCATGTTTGACTTGAATGGTATGCCGCACAGCAATGCACTTGAACCTCTCTCCGCATCGTTCATGGTAGAGGCATCTGCTAATGTGCTAGTGTGTACGTGATTGTGTGTGTGATGAAAGGGGCTGCGAGTGAACTTACTCCCTATTTATCATTTCCTTGCAGTCGCAGTAAAACTTTGCTGTGTTTTATTACTGGCTGATGATCTTAAATATAACAAAACAATACTTTATTTCCCTACAAGTACTATTTCAAGCAGTACAATATAATACAATAATAAGATCACGTGCAATATTTTCCGATTTTTGTTTTTCTATCGTATTTCGTTTGCTGCTATAACTTAACATACGGTATGCAAGCGCAGAGCACTGCTCCGCTCGCATCTGGATACCAAAGTTCGAATTCTTTTTAGCTAAAAAATGCTTTACCTGCCACCTTCAAACGGGTTAAGGACGGGTACTACAAATTTTTCGCGTCAT
Source organism: Anopheles punctulatus (assembly GCA_000956255.1). Taxonomy (NCBI): domain Eukaryota; kingdom Metazoa; phylum Arthropoda; class Insecta; order Diptera; family Culicidae; genus Anopheles; species Anopheles punctulatus. The sequence continues at coordinate 3,694 of JXXA01015361.1, forward strand.
TCCATTCTCGCGTTCTAATACACAATATACGCGACACATGCGTTGTGTACGTTTCGAATACAATTTCGAGGAATCATCTCTTACATGAGCCAAAAAAAAATCTCATTACTGTTTCCAGCAAAGCGTCCGAAAAATCGATCAAAAAATCATATTTTGCACGGCACTGTTTCAAACGAATGCCGTCTTATTGCTAATGTCTCTAACGAAACACAAAACGAAATCACCTACTTTGAAGCAGCTTTTGCTTCATTTAAAATAATCGTCGAGAAAAATATCGTCTTTCTAAACTCGCATCATGGGTATGCCTTTTTCCGAGGCATAACGATCAGAGTAAATGCGCAATATTTCGATTATCGATGACTGATTGAATGCACTCCACATCAAGATCTAACGCTTCCGGTTTGCTTGGGTAACAACACACTTTTCGCTCCTTCGTCTCGCTCTTTCTTTCCTTAATGCGCGCCCGCACCAAAATACTAGTGCGACAAATAACACATGCAATTCCACAAACTACTGCGATTGCTTGGCAGCAGCAGCCACGGTCGAGTGGTTGCCGCGCTAATGTGTTGCTTCGTCGCATTCGTGGTGCCCGCCTGCCTGTTCATCGCTGCCCCCGCGCAAACAGTTCAACCTGTACTAATTGACGTTCGTTTTCCGTGTTCCGCGCGGTTTGATCGTTTCCGAAATCTGCCACATAGCATCCTCGTCCAGCGAGTATTCGAAGTTGTCAAAGAAACCAATAATGCGTTCGTTCTTCTTGAACGGATACGATCTGAAAACGAGAGCAACAGAAAAAAGAACTCGTAAACGAAATATTCACAAGCACATGTCAGCATGCAGCATCGTTATGTACCCTTTCTTGAAGCGCTTCATGTTGACCACGATGTGGTACTGCTGCCAACGTTTAGAGAAGTTAGTCGAACCGTCCGGCAGCAGGTCCGGATTGCCGATGTGCACGAACGTGAGATCCTGCAGTACGAGTCCACTAAACAACCAAAATCCAATTAGCATTGCGCTGACTTTGGAATACTTTAGTACGCGTAAGATACCGATACTTACATGTAGGGAATGCAGGGGGGATTCGTTTCGGCTAGTGCTTGTCGGTACGCCCGGAAGCTGGAGCTGGAATCGATCAGCGCACAGTACTCCTTCAACCCTTCGGTGATCGTTTTATGCCACTCTAACCTGAAAGGGTTTCATGTACATTACGTGATTAAAACAAGCGTTTTCTTCTTAGCGTGCTGGTTTTTGGAGCATGCGTTTTTGATCACATTCGATATTATTGTTGTATTATGCTAATATAACCAGGTATATTACCTTCTGATCGGAGCCGAATCTAACGCGGAGAGCAATGCCAAATATGAGTTGTAGTTATTAATCTTTCGTAAATGTTTCATAATTTTGATGAATTTAATCACGTGCTTCTCTCTATCTTTGGCATCGTTTTGGGACAGTATCTGTGTGCGTGCCCTGATGGAAAGACAAAGCAAAAATCATACATTTATCAAGCCGCTCACGAGTGTAACGGATTTGCATAGGTTTCATCGTTGCTCACCAGTAGGACATTTTGTTGAAGTGCTCTGTGAAGCGTGTTAGGTTTGGCGAACGTTCCTCACATTGCTCCTGGGCCCAGATCAGTACCTCCGGTATTTCGATTTTCTGGAACAGTTCCGCGTCGAGCAGCGTCATCTGTTCGGCGATATCAGCCGATTTAAGGTCGAGAAGGGTGGGCGGTTGGGCGACCAACGCACGAGACGACAGCGTCTGGACGGTGAGCGACGCTTTTTGCTTGTAGATGAGCGCCTTCTCAATCAGCTTCACGCGCAGCAGCTTCGCCATCGTTAGGTGTCCTGCACTGACCAGCTGGTAGTCGAAGTTCATTAGTATCACCAGCAGACGTTCGCTTAAATCCGGCATGCTGTTCAGCGAGGGACGGCAGAGAAACGTCAGACATTAGAAATAAGCACCAGGAATTCTAATCACCCATAAACCACTACATACGTTAGATCGTTCACGACCCGCACCAGCAGGGAAAAGGATTCTTTGGCGGCTTTCTGTTTGGCATCATTCATCTGACAGTGGTAGACGGTGTAGCGATGGGACAGCTTTTGAATTAGTTCCAGCGGCGAGATAAATGTGCGGAACGTGGTGATGAACGCTTCACCGTAAGCTGTGTGTTTGGTATTACGAAAGGATTATAAAGAGGAGAAGAGAAAGAGAGAGAGCGAGTCAAACAAAAGGGAAAAAGCAGAAGAAAGCCTTTTTTAGTTACTATGTTTGACGTTTTAGATATGATAAAATGAGATGCGAATGAGCCATTAGGCAACATTTGCGATGTGATGTAGCAGCTATTAGCAGTAAAAGTCGTAGTTGCAAATACATGCTGTGCAGCTACAACAGCAGAGTACATGCAGTATGAATTAGAGATCTATTATTTAGTAACTTAAAATCACACTGATTTGTTTGCGATAGTCTACCCGAACGATAACACTTTAATATTCTGAGCAAACGATTTCTAACAAATTTGAATATATTGGGTGATAGGGGAGAGTAACGTTTCCGAGAAGCATGCATCAATTTGATAGCTCAATTTGCAATTAACATTTTTCACATTCCGGTTTATTCAAATTCTATTCCTTGCATCGTTTAATCGTAATGAGCAGTATATAAAGTAATCATAACATGCTAACACTATAAAAACGTGTAACAGCAGCGCAATGTAGCATACGATAATGCGTTTGAACGATGTTTTTAACAAATAAAGGAAAACAATAAAATAATTTGCTAAAAAATAAAATATTCTCATGAAGTAAAATCTATACAACGTCAAACTAAGTTGGCAGACGAGAAAATGATCCATGCAAAGTGTGTACTCATATGCTGACGATAACGAGCTACATTATGTATGTAAACCGGACTATGAACATTCAATTATTAAAAGAACAAACAAGGGAGAAAAAAATATACACATGCTACTCCAAATACTAATTTCGTCGACTGCACAGTATGCAATCGTGTTGGGTTGCATATTGTTATGATGAAACCACGCTTACCGTCTTCTAAACAATCGTCTGTCAGTAGGGTATCGGTAATTTTGTTACGGTTACGGATAATGAAGTTTGTGCAATAACACGTACAGATTATTGATGAAGTTCGATTGGCCGATGGAGCAGATATGACCGATATTACACATCAGATGTGGATGGGTGGAGGGAGTAGTACGACCGGTGCAAAAGAGTTGCGAGGTTAAGATTATTGTAGTAGGTTATTTGATTGTCATATAACATTTGCAATTCATTAACAAAACGGTGGCGTGGAAGGATGCGAATGTTTCACATATTTTGTTACAACGGGGAAATGAACAACAAGGAGGTAAAACGATTCGTACAAAAACGGTTAGGGAGAAAAAAAAACAGATAAAAAACGCAAATAGTGAAACATTAAAATCGTGTGGTGGTGGCTTAGCGAAGAACATAAAACAAATACAACAGAAAAAACGTGTTGTAACACCGGTTGCTGTGCGGGTATCGGTAGGTAATGAGAGCACATGGTGAGGAGAATCTCCATCAGTAGCTCTCTAGCGTCTTTGGCTCAGCCTATACACAGCAACAGCAGCAGTAACAGAAGGGGATAAAATGTGGTATCTCGGTACCGCTGCTGGCTTACCGTCGGAGTTTTTCTGTACGCGCGTTGCGTGGATGATGAGCGCATCGGGATGACCGCCTTTGACATCCGGTCCGTCTTCGTTCTCCTTCTTAAACACCAGATAGTTGCTTACGTCTAGCTCTTCCATCAGGTTCAGAGGTTCAGAGGTCAAGCCGTTCTGAAAACAGAGAAAATAGCGTGATTAGATTCGGCTAGGTTGCCTATTGTAAACTATTTTTCAAGCGCAAATATTTTCAAACATGCATTATGCTGGTTAGTTAAGAAAGTTTCGATTTCTAAATTCTACGATTTTCAGAAAATGCGTATTGAGTATTGTTCATGCGCATTGAAAAAAACTAACTGAAACTTGCGTAAAAAATAAAAATAAACATCACGCTGTTATTAAGCGCTGTTGTTAAAGTGAAAAATAAAAAAAATACGGATAGTTGCAAGAATAGTAATCAGACGTTCAAGATTGGAATATTTGCATTGCATTGGATATTTTAAAAATATTTCTATTAAAAAGTAGTTTAAAAAACAAGTACACTTGTCTCAAAAGATGGCGCACATTCTATAAAATTTGAGATAAATATTAAAGGACACTTGTGCTCCATAGGAACAAATCAAAATATCGATGATCGAAACTGTTGACACTGTTTAACTTTAAACGAGTGACGAATAACGGTTTTAGTTTTTGTGTATCAATTATTATGAATAAATAGTGCTATTTTGCTACAGAGCATCACAAACATAAAAAGCGGGATTTGTGGTAGAGTCAATTACTTAAAACAAATTTATCTATAGTAAGCAAAGCGTCCGTTTCAACTCAATTAATTTAAGCTAAAAAAGTATCCCTATGGCACACATGATTAAACAAATGAGACATGTCAGGTAGGGTATCGGAAAGTGCATAAGTTCTTACTGTACTGCGAAGAGCTACCTTCTCTAGGGCAGTCATGAGCAACCTATGCTCTTCTGGTTCTTCTGGTAGCAACATTGGACCGAGAAGAAATTACAAAAATAAAAACTTTCAACGCAAAAGTAACATATTCTCCAATATTTTGTTTCCATCAAAGAAACATCAAATATGTTCGTTTCCATTTCACGATTGGTAAATGAAATTTACACTCGCATATATGAATTGAAAAGCGACATTTGTTTTCAAATTCAAAATGTGTTGGTTTAAAAATTAAGCTACGTAGCTTCAACAAAGTTGCTCATTGCTGCACTGGAAGGCATTATAGATGGTAAGAGTAAAAAAAAAAAACGACACACTGTTTTGGTAAAGGAGTGCACCTTATTGTTCCGCCTAAGTACGACCTCAACCTCGTCCCCGTCCTTGTTGCCGCTGCGATCGTCACTGCCAGCATCGCCGGTAATCGGGGATACCGGAACCGACTCGTAGATCGTATCGCCTGCTGCCAGTTTGCCGCCGACGCCGGTCCCGATGCCACCGCCTGCACCACCGCCACTAGCTCTACTGGTACCTTTGTTATGATGGCTATCGTTTAAATAACTACTGGGCTCAACGGTATTACTACTACTACTATTATTGCTGTGACTGTGGTTGCCGGCGTCGGTGACTAGATTGTTGCTGTTGTTGGTGGTGGTGGTGGTATTTGTACCGCTGCTGTTAGTAGCTGTGGCGAGATTCGTATTCGAGGCGGACGACGTGAGATGACACCCAGCCACCGCTGTTGTTGTGTCACAGAGAAGCAGATAGTCCTCGTCAGGATGGTATTGATGGGGCGACGATCGTCTGTTAAGAGAATTACTACTGTAAGCCGTCTGCTGTTCGGCACCACCGGCCGCAGCGCCATCACCATCGGAAGAGAGAGTAGTAGTGGTAGTGGTAGTAGTGTTGCCTCTAGTGCTAGTAGTAATAGTAGTAATAGTAGTAGCGGACGCAGCGGTAGGACTGTGAGCAGCGGTGGACGACTCCCCGTCCGGTACCTTCGGTGTCTTGACGTCCAGCGTTTGATTGCAGACGGCCGATGGTTTCGGTCCCACAACTGCACCACTTCCAGACTGGGTCGATACGAGCGACGCCGTTGATGGCGAGGGTGATGTATTGATCGTGTTCGCTGTTTGCTGCTGCTGCTGAAGTTGTTGCTGATGGAAATGGTGATGCATTTGCTGGTGGAGGTGATGCTGCTGCTGTTGATCCTGAAAAATCTTCGGACTGGCGGGCGGTGTCGATGCGATGCTCGGCGTTTTGCTGTTGATGCGCTGGCGCTTCGGTGGCAAAGCGGGTGGTTTGACATTTACGTTCGGCGAATTCGGCGGTGACAGCGTACCCGGGGCGATGCGCGACGGTGAAAGACTGATGAATGACAAATTTACATGATTAACAGGTTCAGTGCGTTATGGCGTTCTCCTGGCTAGTTCTCTTACCTCATCGTCTGGCTGTGCGAAATGCTGTGATTGTTGCTCGAGACACTACCGCTTGTCGTGACCTGTTCTGAGTGTGCCAGGTTGTACGTGTGCACCGAATGGCGCATAAACTCCGACTGGTTTTGTGTAGCGCTTCCGAAGATCTCCATGTAAGCCATGACTGGAATTTGGTGAAAAATAAAAACCCGGGGGAGTCGATTAGTACCGAACGGCATGATACAAGCGAAAATTGTTCTCTCAGATGCATTCTTTCTCTCTCAAGGTACTGAAATACTGATGGTGAGCGTAACTTAACATGAAGTACAAAAAATGAACAGGAAGTAAGAATGGTTTCGCTAACAGGAATGAGGCAAATAATTGAACGATATTTAAATAAAAAATCCAAAACTGAATATCCCTTTAAAATATAACAGCAGCGTGCAAATTTAGGATGATGTGTTATGTGGTAGGAATTCGAATTTAGATTTTTTTTGTTTGGATGTTTTGCTTGGGCGTAAGGGGACTTTCATGGTGTGTGGATGAGTGTGTGTGTACTTCTCCTCTTCATTGCAATTCGATTTTGTTTCAGTATTATACATAAATGTGTGTGTGTTTGTATTTGTATCCAAAAGTGATTGTTGTTGCCTTGCTCGTGTGATGCTGTTTCAGCATACCAATACAAAACAAACAAACAAAACGACAAAAAAAAAATAATTCCACATTCCGTTCGGTTCTTGACCAGATAAGAAGCCTTAAGAAGAAAGATCTCGAGTTATATGTGTTTCGTTGGTTCGTAACAACAAAATTAAAGAAAAAACTTAAGATGATCTTTCCTGTCATTAGTTTAAAGAAGAAGGCAGAAGATAATGGAATTCCAACTTACCTGAATATGCGACACTTTGAAACACTAAAGTGTGTGCGCAGTCGTAATATAAAATATGATTAGAAAATGTTTTGTTTTCCTTGTTACCTTAAGCAAGTACATACTAATATGATAGTTCTTCTGATCATCGTATTGTAGATATGTTAGACAAAAATGCACCCACACACATATATACGCTCGACCTCACATACAGGTACACAAACACACACATACGCTCCAAAATGGCACACCAATGCAGGGTTAGCGTGAGAACGTCACGTTTACTACCCATTTCAACATAAGTTAATTAAACATCGCCTTCGAACAGGATGTTGAAAATAACTAGAGCAAAAAAAACAGGATTTGGACAGGAATCGGGAGAGACTTCGATGATTCTAGGTGGATGATTTTTAATTATATATACTTTTGATTAGTACCACGATTTGTAACAAATAAATGTAAGATCAAAATTTGACTGCTCTCGACTGAATGCGTAGAGCTTTTTGATAACAATTGCATGAAAATCAGAGACAAATTGATTAAAAATATCTTATGTGTCTGCCGATGACAGCATCAATGTCTCTGGGCTACAAAGCATTACCTACTTGTGTTTGGAACAATCTTCAATTAAGTTAATCAATTTCTTAACTCGCTTGATCGAATGCCCATCGTTTAATGGCAGGCATCTATTGCGATAAGATACCCAGCATACCCAGTGTATACGCCGGTGTTTATACTCACTATGCTTCTTCTTGATCGGTAACGGTGGCGGTTCCTCCTGGAATCGGCTCATGTGCCGCGGCTCAATTAGACTGATGTGCTTGCTAGGAAGATTGTGGAACATTTGCTGCCGGCTGTACAGATAGGAGGGCGACGAAGAGCTCTGCATTGGGAAGTGTCCGAACGAATCCTGCGAGCTGTTGGTAAGGTAACCGGAAACCAAACAAAGAAACAGATTACAAAGGTGGCGAGAAAATGGGCGATAAAGCTTTCCAACAGTCGCTTCACCTACCCGCGATCCAGGTCGACCTCGTCGACGTTATCGTACTGCGAGGGATGTCGATCGCGCTTAATACTGTGCGAGCGCGTCTTGACTGGCAGTGCCGGGGGTTGATCGATGGACGCACTGGCGGAGCGGGGAAACACGTCATCGTTGCCGACCTCATCGATACTGCCGACCGGGCCGCCGTGTAGGAGCAGCTTCGATTTTGTGCTCGTGGTGCTGCTGGAAGCGCTGACGCTCGACGTGAGCGATGTGGAACAGTGGAGTTCACTTCCCTTTTGGCCACCGTCATCGCTCGCTTGCGTAATGATTGTGTCGATTTTCTGATGGAAGTGTTGTTGCTGCTGTTGCTGCTGCTGTTGATGGAGCAAAAGTTGGTGCTGTTGCGGTATGGAAGTCTTGCCACCGGATACAATGAGCGCTGCCATTCCGTCGACGATCGATTCCGACTTGTGGACGTACGACGATGACGACGACGACGTGGAGCTGGCACTCTTCTGGTGATGGTGATGGGTCGTGCTCTGATACTGCACCATCTGGTGTTGCTGCTGGTGCTGCTGCTGTTGCTGGTCGCGGCTGACACGTAGCGAGTACATCGACTCGAAGCCGGATTCGTTCGAGTTGCGATTCAGGCTTATCCCACCACCGGTACCGCCAGCAAGATCGGTCTGTTCCTCCCAGCCTTGCGTGCCTGTGCAGGCGTTGCCGCGCATTACCAACCCACCCAGGCTAGCGGCCGGTGCACTCGTGTGCGACGAACAGCTCGTCAGTGCCCGCAGTTCGTCCTCCTCGCGCGAATGATTGAGCGCCGAGTCCAGCGAGCCGGCGCTGGCACTGAGCAGACTGCAGTTATCCTCCGGCGAACGGGAGCGCAGCGACATGCGGTCCAGCCCGATGCTGCCACCGCTACTGCAGGCGGCGGTCCCAACACCACCAACGCCCGCGAGCTGAAACAGCGTCGACGTGTCGGACGTGTCGTGGAACGAGTGGTTCTTCGCATGCTGGCTTTTGCGCTTCGGCGGCAGCGGCGGTGGCGGTTCCTGCGATCGATCCGGCAACGGGGGCTTCGGCGGTGGCGGTGGGCTCGAGTCGCGCAGGATGCTTTCCGTGCTGTGGGACGCACGCACCGTCTTCATGGACGTCTGCTCGAGAATGTCGCGTTCGCGTGGCGTTAGTGTAATGTCCGGCAGGGAGGTTCGCTGGCTTACCACGTCGACCGTCGGTCGTTGGAGCGTGTTTGCGTTGGCGGCACCAGCGGAACCACCTGCTCCGGTTGCTCCGACGCCCGTCACAGCTCCTCCACCACCGCCACCGGGCGCTGTCGATGCCTTCCGGTCGGAAAGCTTCTCGTTCGCTAGGTTGACCAGATTGTTGACCGCATTCTCCACCAGCTCGACTACTTCCTTCACGTTTTCCTTGCTGAGCGACGGACAATCGTCACCCTCCTTCGTCAGCAGCACTTCATCGCACAGCTTCAGCAGATTGCCGAGCGAAACGTACACGTGGTTGGTTGCGTTGATGAACGCCGTACTGTGTTCGTTGAGTGTGTACGATTGCAGGGCTGCAAGAACAGAACAGAAGTTCCGTTGCGATGAGCAGAGAACGAGAGCAACGAAACACCCAACTTACCCGTGTGCACATTCGCGATAGATTCCAGCACGACCGTCCCATTGCCCGGCAGCACCTCGAACTTTTGCTTCAGTATGACGTCCTTGAAGTGCGTCAGCGCATTCTTCACCTGCCGGACGTGATAATTGAGATCCTGGACGGGCTTCGTCGGCTCGTTGGTGGCACTTTTTCGACTGCTGTAACTGCCACCGCCACCTACGCCGAAGCTGCTGCTACCGCCCCCACTACCTCCCCGCGGGCTATTCGGTGAGTGCGATCTGCGAAATTTACCCGATTTGCGGGAAAAGAGCATGGTGAGCGTATGAAGAGGGCGTTTCACACTACAGCAATAACAAAAAAAAAACACTGGGAGGAGAATCCGGACGACACTAGCCACACCAGCACGGACACTACGGACTAGGGTCTGTACCACCCTGAGGTTTTACGTTCGCTTTGTCAACACACATCGAGTTCCGACAGAGAAACCCACGCCTTAACGCCGACCAATCACCTACTACTTCAGCACAGGCGTTTGTCCACGTCTGTATCTTATCTTAGATAAGCAAACAATTTCGCCCGCAACTGATAACTGCCGGTCGCCAGTGTGACCGGTCATCCGTTTGAGCGGGGTTTGCCGCGGAAAGGGAGAAAAGGACAGGGCCTGCTAGTGCACATCCGGGGAAGATCAACTCATCGAGAGGAGCCGGTGCACGGGCAGGCTTGGCGGCGGCCTTCCTTCGCGATACGGGATAAGGAATCGTCCGCTTGGTTTGGTGCGTGCGGAAGACGAGCGATGCAAAAACGGTGTACGCGTAGATAAGCAAATTGTATCTCTGATTTATGATCTTCGTGACAGCGATAACAACGCTGATTGATGTTGTCGGGTCTGATGGTTGCCAAGTCGCACACTTGTTGCCAACGAAATGACACCGACGGTTTTCGACGAATGTTAGAAACTATTGCAACTATTAGCACGAACGCAATGTGTGCTTATGGGCGACTTGCGAGTGTGTTTCTTCAATGTCCCGCGACCCTGAACGTCTTGCGAGTAGTTATTCAATGTTTGGAGTGGCCGTTCGGTATGATAACACCCTCCGCTGGCGCATCGCACCTACCTCGTCATCGTGTTGGTCGGGGTGCGGATCTGGGAAATCTTCTCGAGGAAGTCGTCCTTGAAGGAGCGTGCCCGCCGCGCCAGCTTGTTGCCCCGGATGCTGCCCTTGTGGCCGGACGAGCCCGGTGCACCGACGGGGGCCGGTGTTCCGACCGGCGTCTGCTCTCCACTGATCGTCGGTGCGGTGCTGGCGTTGGTAGCGGACGTTCCCCCGTTGCTGCGCCCGCTCGAGACGGGCGTGGACGTGGTGGCGACGCTGCCGGTGCTGTTTGCGGCGGACGTGCAGCTACCAGCGTTATCGTATCCTGTGTTTTGCGTCGAGCGCAGCGAAAGAGAAAACAGAACGAGAAGTTGGGTGCGATTAGTGTCGTGCTGGGCTGCGCTGTGCGATTCGTACGCATCTCGACATGCGTTGGGACATATCTCGAACGAACAAACAGAAACACTCTTGCCACTTTCCGGCGATGTCTCGCAACGCATATCGGCATCTTTACAAGCCGGAGGAAACGCTCTCGTCGCCGGGATTGATAGATAAAGTGAAGCGAGGGCGAAATTTTGACATCTCAACTCTTCACGAACGATATGAGCATTGTTTGCTTTTTAGCTGCCCAAATGGAACGGTTTCTATGAAAATTTTCTATATTTTACATTGATCTCAGATTCCCTGTATACGTGGCATATGATAGAAAGAACAAGCTCATATAATAATAATAATAATAACATAAATATAATCAAGTCTTCGATATTGAAAATTTGAACAAAGTAAATATAGAAGCAAGTAATTTTAGCCTAATAAACTATAAAAAAAAATTTCACAGGTCAAAAGCGTCCTTCTCGTTAACGGAGCGTGGGGAAGAAAGTAAAGTAAACATAGATTATCCATTAATATAAAAACGTAGATACGGTTTTGAATGCCATTATAACTGACCGGTGTTCTTTGCTCCTTTGCCCTTCTTTCCCTGCATCGCTCGATCCGTTCGGGGTGAGTACATAAACATTTCGATTGAAGAATCGTTCTACTTTTTCTCAGTCAGTAGCCCCTCAGCGCACATGTGTACCGAACTCGAACACATTCAATTAAATAGGTTTGAAAGAATTTCATGTTTTTTTTGTTGTTGTTGATGTTGTAGTAATGCTCTTGGTGCATGCGAGTCGTGTGTACGTGTCTATCCGGTGCGGTGTTCTACATTCGAGCAGGATGTAAAAATAGCCGAATGCAGCCGAAAATTGGGTGATTGGTTCTGAACGTTCCTTCGGGAAAGGCGGAGGATTAAAGCGAACGCCCCCCCCCCCACCTCCCCCCTCTCACCAACGTCGGGACCGGACGCGTACGCTGCACTGCTGTACGATTGACATTTGATTGAGGCAATGCGTAGGCGAAACCGTACCGCACATTGCCTTACCGAGCACAAATGGTATCGAATGGTTCCCCCCCCGCCCCCCACCTATTCCCCCACAAAAAATGCACATTTCCGAGACGGAAGAGCGATTGATTTTTAGGCATCCAATTGCAATAAAATCGTGTGCCACGTCGGCCCCTATTGGAATTGGGAGCTAAATATGGCATACACGTGCAGGAAGGATTTAGAGATTCGCTGATCTAGAAAATCCGCCCAGCCGGCCAGGCTTTATGGTAATTGGTTTCATTACGTGGAAATGTCCAACCGACACGTCACACACATTACTAATCCACTGACGTTAACTGACAGCATGAATTTGTACGAAAATTAGATGAGAGTTCCTTTTCCAGTTGACCACGCAACGAATTATTTTTTTCACTATTTTTTAAATTATTGATAGATTTGTGTGCAACAAAGAAAAACATAATTTCAATCAGATATGAAGTCCATCCATAATATATATCATCCGTCAAAGGGAGAAGTATTTTATCAGCGATTATTTTAGTTTGTTTACCACATATTTACTTTTATTTTTCCTCGACTTAGCGTGCATTTTACAAAGATTGCGTCAGGGCGAGAAAAATATGATAGGATGCTAGATACTTCCACGGCATGCGAAGGGTTAATTTAATTATAAAACCTTCTCCTGGCCCTTCCCGACGCTTTACGTAACAGCTAATAGCAACTGCAATAGCAAACCGGAAAGCGAAAGTCAGCCGTAACCGAATCGATACGATTCGGATTAAAGGAGAAACTTCATTTCGTTATTTTACTTGTGTTTGGTTGTTTCGCTAAGTTTACTGGCTAATAGGATATAAAATTAATAATGGCTTCTTGGTGTCTTTGAAATGCCGGCTTTGTTGCAGTAGCGTGCTAAGCGATATTTCGCCCGATGAGTCATACTGAGCACGTTTTGCCAGCTTCCAAACCACTAACATCAGACGCAATATAAATCCACGATTCAGGTAAGGGTCCTCAGGCGCCGGAGAGCTTCCACTCCAGCGTGTTTGTGAGCGGATGGATCGGGAGAGTGATCGTGCGTGTTGGCATGATCAGTATTCCATCAACGTACCGGAGCTATAGAAAATAACTGCCAGCCACCAACACACTACGATCACCGACGACGAGCGATCCGCAACATCAGAACGCCAATCGTGGAGTTCTCTCTGTCTCTCTTTCTCTCATCGAACGTCTGGGGAACTCAGTACGATACGCTCAGGCAAACGTCTGAACGGCGCAGTTCGGTGATAGACTGGCGTTGTGCAAATGTGTCCGTCGCCTCGGGCTGGAGCTGGAAAAGGAAAGTACCGACACGCACACACGCACTTGTTTTCACGCGGTTTTCAAATCGTCAGCCAGCCCCCTGCGCACGAGACGAGAGATGACCGGCCTTGGCACGAAAAAAAAATCGTTTCGTTTGTACAGACGTACGGATTGCTTTCCCATCTCACCGGGATAGGGGATATTGAAACATTCAGCTGGGAGCTGGGATACAAGACTAAGTTGCTCCCACAGCGACGTTCACCGTGTGTATTGAGTGTCCGCATGATCTTATCGTTCCAACATTAACACCTTTGTTAACTGGCGACTGGTTAGGTCATCTTCAACTGCAAGCGTCCAGAAGAATGATGCCGCCGGCGAAGAACCAAAACTTCTTGTTGCCATTTGTAACAGTTTCAGTTCTCCTCGCAACAGAGATAATTCAATTTGAATTAAATTAAAATGTTTGTTTCTTGGTTAGAATCTCCTTGATCTAGCAACAGCAGCCGCTCAAGCTTCTGGTGTTACTTAATGTTCAGTTTGTCCAAGCAAGGGCTCTTCCGCTGTGTCAACAACCGGCTAGACGTTCCGACCAACATCGGCAGCCGTTCCCGTGGTGGCATGAAACAGAGATAGTGGCGAAGAGTATAAATGCGCGCGCGCACAAGTTCAGCTCAACATCCCAAACATGGACAAAACTTCTGGCTTCCGATTTTGGAAGTTGTCGTCGTTAAAAATAACTGCAACACGGGGCAACCCCCCGGGTGCCGCGGCGGAACGAATCTAGCGAGTTTAGTTTTCGTTCTCCTCTTTCAACAAATCCATTATTCCAGACCCGAGGCCTGCTTAGCTGCCAGATTAATGGCCGCGCGCACTGGGTGCTGGATGGGAGGAAGATGCGTTTCGCACCGCAGCTAAAAACGATTGCCTGCCGTCCGGGGTGAGTCAGGGCGTTGGATCGGTCTGTACGGGTGATACAACCAGGAGGTTCCGGGAACGCAAGATCGTCTGAGAACACAACGGCGTCGCATGACGAATCGGCTGACGATCTGTCGCCGGTATGACGAGCGCTACTTCGCTTCTACGTTGTGGTCTACCGTGTCGTATAACGCTTGGACCTGCTAAAGTCCGGCGAGCAGTTCGATTGATCGACGCCTTTGGATAGGTGCGTTGACAGCAGTAGAGCATCGAGCGTGTGATAGAAGGTTGACACAGATACCGTGAGCTTTCGATTAAACCTCCATCGTTAGTCACTCACGCTTTACCGTACTCCTGCGTCGATCGTTGAGGTTTCGATCGACTGTTTTATACTACCTTGCACACCTAGTGCCCCGAGACACACAACACACGATCACGAGACGCTAGTAGACACACTCACCTGCAGCTGTACGGTGGCGTTGCACAATACGATTCTGTCACAAAACAATACTATACAATCTCCCACAAACACACGCAAACTCCGACACTGCTGGTGCAAATATATCGGCACACACCCTGGTCGTATCGTTTGTACGGCAGAGCGCAATGGTCGGTGCGCAGCGCACGCTGTTGCCAATCTGTCTGTGTACTTAACACCGAAAATTAGCTGACAAAAGTGGGCAACGACAAAGTTAACACGATGGCGCGTGGAAAACGTACGGCGTTCACTTTTCCCTGTCCGTGCTTCGTGGTTCTCACTGGCATACTGACGACGGTTGTTGCTGCTGCTGCTGCTGCGCTCTGTCTCCGAGATGAGTGGATCGTCGCTGGAAGCGTCCGTGGTGCGCTCAGAGTACGCACCACTACAACCAGCCAGACGACAGCCCACCGAACGACCGATGCGTCGGTGTTAAGATGCTGTCGGTACCAGCTGATGGATCGCCTCAGGTGGGAGATCGTTTCTTTCTGAGATCATCGCAAATGATCAATTGAATGTTTCAATGGTATTAGTTATTTGTTTGACTATTTTTGTAGTTTTTTTTTAACATACTACGCTTATAGAGATCAATTCATTAAAACATATATATTTGACATATACGTTAAGAAAGTGAATGAGGTGATTGAAACGTATAAGAATTTGCATAATTCCATATTCGTTGTCATAAAACTCTCACGGTGTTTGGCAGCGTAATATTGGATGAGAACAACGCACTGATGAAGGGTTGTAGATACAATTAATCGTAAGTAATCGATCACGTTGCTTGCGTAACTAAGCCGTTAGTAAGTAAGAAACAAAAATAATCATATCAATTTGTAAATATCTATACGCTATAGATACCATTTTTTATAGAACGATTTTTTTTCCAAAATAGGAAATGCTGTAGCAAAATTAACAAAAAAAAAACATACAAACAGAGATATTCCAATTCAAATAAATTAAAACAAATTGCAATACCATAATTAAAGTGATATGAAAGAAGTTAACTTTAATTGGCGTTATCGATGTGTATTTACACCTTTCAGAAGTATTTATTTCCGGCAGCAAAACAAACCAGTGCGTTCAGTTTGAGAGTATCTAAAATGGGGAGCTTTTGGTGTTCGAGTTGGGCTTGAGTGTGTGGGTGAGTGTATGAGTGTTCGATTGGGGCTGTAGGAGCAACCGAAAGCCACACACAGGCACGAAACGAAACCAGATGATCAGACAACTTAAAAATCATCTTCATGCGCACCCCATGCGAGAGTTAATTCTCTCTTCTATTGAACCGAGCCGACACGCATACACGTGTCGGCTAGATGCGGTTTTATTGGTTTCATCAGACAGTGTTGAATTTGGTTTCGTTATTAGTAAGCTATCTTAGCATGCGATGAAGTAGATTTGAATTTTTTTTCATCGACCGTTTGGATTAACGTGAGAGGTTCTAGAAAGGTTTTTTAATTTATGCCACTTTTTTAGGCTTTATTCAGTCTATTTCGCATTGATTACTAGCGTACACAATTTGAAAATCAAATTTAACTTTCCACTTTGATTAAATTCATTTCGTGTTTAAAGAAACTAATGACACGAAACAATTAAAAAAAGGCTCTTTATTTTCTTTGTCACTTTTGCCTCGATTGTGTTACCTTTGGCTGTGTCGTGCAGCAGTGATGCATGGCTGATGGACGCTTCAAACAAGCCACGTAAAGCACAGAACAAAGCGCTACAGAAAATCGCCATCAAACGTAACTCCTCGGGACGCTTTTTATTGTCGCTTCGGTTAAAGGTTGCGCCCGTCTCGGGGAGAAGCAAACGAACATGCACGACAGGGAGAAAACATATGCTGCCCGGCGCCGACGGTCACTGATAAGCGGTGGTAAGCCGTGCGTGCCCATCAGCTGCACTTTCTGCAGGCGCGGGTTACGACGGCGCAACAACTAATTAACTAATTAATTAGTAGGGGGCGGCGTTGTTCGAACCATATAATGGTTAGCGAAGTTTGTAAGCAGGTGAGAGAGTAAGAATATCACCGTATATAATAGTGTAACATAACATAATTAATCATATAGGCGATAAGAATGCAATGTTCGCTCATCAAACGTACGACGGTAAAGGTAAAGAAGAACTCGTGCCATTTTCACACCATTTTTATTTAATTATTGCGGCTCTTTTGAAAAATAATTCCTTTTTATTATTGTATAAAATATTTTAAAAATATTGCTCTCGAAACAAAAGTAGCGTCCCTCCCAACGTTTTAAACGTATTTAAAGATTATCATTTTCGTTGATAACTGCTGCTATATTTGCATGAAAAACGATCGTTGACAGCATCCGCATGTCGCACGACGAGTCTCTAGGAAGTAAAAACAATGTACAGAAGAAAAAAAAGCAATTGCGAATTTAATAATTTAAATTTTGAATTATCGACTGAATAATTAAAAATCTAATCAAGAGCCGCATCTATTGGGATTGGAATTTGAACATACAAATGCAGAGTAAAATTAAGCTTACTATTAAGAAAAAAAATGAAGGCTGGTGCCAAAAAAAAAAATTAAAAAAACAATAAAGTTGTTTAAATTGTTAAAGAAGGAAATAAAAATCTGGAGCCTGGATGTCGGACGCTCAGAAAATGAAAAGAAAATCACTAAAATTTTAATCTAAATAATGCATGGCCTGGATGGGTTAAATTTCTCCATTAACTCAGTTTTATCCAGCATGTGATCGATTTCAACGCAGTGCTAGTTTTACGACACCGTAAATACAATATGTACACCGATATAAAAGGC
>JXXA01015365.1:0-16815 GCA_000956255.1 Anopheles punctulatus
TGCGAAAAAGTACTGAAGTGCACCGTGTTACAACTGCAAACAAGCCGATGAAATAAACGACGAAGAAGACGAGCCACACGCATTTTTCCTCTGTGTGAAAAAGTGTTGCCTAAATCAGCTGAGCTTCGTGCAAATTATGTCGAAATAGTGTAAATAGTAAGTGCAACCTCGAGCGATAAGTGTTTGTTTGGTTTGATTTAAGTAAAAGCATTCAGAAAACAAGGGGCTTGTATAATGTACGGTGCATTTTTTCCACTATCTTTGGCGTGTGACCCATTTTCTGATGATATCATATTTTGTCGTTTTTTTTCTGCGTACAAGATACAAGCTATTTTGATTGTTCCATCACGGTGAGCTGCTGGGTGGTAGCAAAGAATGTGTGGGTCGTGCAAAGTACCATGGGCGGTAGATGAAAAAATGTTTCGCTTTTCGTTCGTCTGTACGTTCCGCACCTCGAGATTTTGGTGCTACTACGGTTGCCGCGACCGAGCCAATATGCGTGGCCATGCGTTGTTGCCGATGGTGATTGGTCATTTTCCAGTTGGTTCGATTGTATCCATGCGCTACGCGATTTTGTGATACGTGGTAGTAGTGTGCAGTGGAACTAAATACATCATTGCCACGGTCGGATGCGGTTCGTTGAGCAAACCATAGTGACTGGACGAACGCACGAAAGGAAGGACTGACGGACTGTTTAGGTGAAAAGTTGGTGAGAATCGATTCGAGCGTAGGTGGAAGGCAATTTATGACAATGTGAAGCGTCCACACTGAATTCTCTGACCCGGGGAGGCGTCATAAGGGATGTTGTCCCAAAAAAGGAATCGCTTGGTGGGGTACTCTAACGTAATGGCAATTGCGTAGAAGAAAATACAATCACTAACTACTAGCCATGTAAATTTAATGGCAATATCTAGTAACTGGAGTATTGATGGCAATATTTAAATATCTAGAGTATTTATTGGCAGATTGATGCTTTGCCTAACGTTGCCTTGAGCATCACATAAACTCTAGCGGCGTTAATTGACATTAAACAGCATAAATATCATTCAAATTTCGAATCAATAAACTACTAAGTAGATCCTTCTCTAAAGCTTTCCATTCTTTACGGAAATCTGTCACCTCACAACAAATTTTAGAATCATAATGTGGATCGGCATTGCTTGTTTGCCAAAATAAAAAATGATTTCACTTTTATGGGCGGTCGCATTCCGCAGCAACCACCCATACTGGTTGGCTGTGGCTACGATGGGATGTACTGGACCGACCGGCGTCAGTCTTCTTTTATTGCCTGTTTGGCAGACCGACTGACTGAAGAGCGGCTATGGACAGAAGATGATCATTAAAGTTACTCTCGCCGACATTGCTGCAATGTCTGTCTGTCTTCTCCTGTTCCGCAAGCTTGCCGGTTCTAAGGATGCTGGGCAACTGTGTCGCAAGAGTCCCTAGAGGCGATGGTAGTTGGCGTGTTTCGGAATCGTTAACCTTCCGGTGCTATCCTTCTAGAGACCATTCTAAAGACCATTCGTGTTGAGTTAACATTACTGTAGACAATAAGTTAGAAATATGTCTATTGTTTCGTCAATTGTTTAATTAGTGTACCACAGGAAGCACTAACCCTTGAAAGTTGTCATAAACGTTGTATTAAATGTTCATTGTCTTATGTATTAGCTATCTATTTGTGTTGCATCCAGTTAAATGAAGTTGTTGAAATTATTACCAAACATGCTACGATGTTCTGTCCGACTGTCCGTTATATACATTATTTGAAAACACATCGATATACAATGAGCTGTATGTAAAATATAAGCATGAACCATATTCATATCTATGAATCATAACTTACCGGATACCAGCACTTCACGTTCAAATGTAAATTTCGATAAATACCTTAGGAATGCGTTCGATTTTAAGGAAGAACCCAATTAACAGCATTGACTCATAATTAATCACACGTTGCCGTAAGGTGTCGGGTGTGAAATGGATGTTACACAATAAAACGCGATGATTATGATAACTTTCCTACGCTTTTCGCGGTGGGAAGGATAAACGTTCATGTTGTGTGCCATGCCGTCCAGTGTCAAGGGATGGGAGAGGTGGATGAGCAGAGTGGCGTGATGCAAAGGAGTAGTAAAAGCAGACCAAACAACAGCGGCGCCCAGGAAAACCCACAGCGTGAGAGAAGAAGGCACGGTCGAAAGAGAATGGAAAGCATACACAAGTAAAAAAAAATCTCCTACAAAGCTTTATTGGGTCGATGCCTCATGGTAAAGGGATGATGCTCTCGAGTCGGGCCGACGTTTGAACCGCGAGCGGTTGCTACGATGCATAAACTCACGGTAAGCACGGCATGTTCGCGTCTCCTTTCGGGTCTCGCTCTGGGCCGATATCTGCCCGAAGAAGGAAGGTATCGCCTTCTCGGTGGTAGCCCTGCTCCCCAGCGTTCAGCGTTGAAACCGGTAATAAATGTGCATCGTGGTCAATTTTCCGCTGCCGGTTGTCCGTCCGGCAAGCAGCAGAAGTTCGCTCTTTCAGTTTGGCCCGGAACGGTGTCGCGTGACGAACATTCGACGAGAACCCTTCGTGCGTTCATTCCACATGTTTGTCCTTCGGTTCGATTTTTGTTACTTCTGCGGTGCCACACGCACTAATCGCTAACTTAAGCTGAAACGGAAAAGAAACGTTCAGCGTGTATCCGCGAAATCGGGAAAAGACCGCGAACAGAGCCGCGCGAGCGTTATCTATACTCGGAAGGTTTAATGGTTTTGGACAGCAATTTCGCCCGTGCGTTATCTTCCACGTGCACCCGTTGCATGTTCCGTCGGAAGTGTGCATTTTAGTTTCGAAACCATCGTTATCTGCTTTTCATTCGCCATGCTACAAGATCTTAGGGAATCAAATGCTGTGATATGTGCAAAAGCTGGTGCTGTGTGCAAAAGCTAAAAAAAAACACCCCAGAATGTGGAATATGCTCTGCAAGTTCTCTAACGCGAATCAGGAAAAAAAAAGTCCGACGGAAAATGTGCGCGCTGTAAACATTGCGCTGGTTTGTTTTTTTTTTACGTGTCCGAATTTCGCGGTTACATTTCGCGGTGGAATAGCATTCAAGAGTTTAGTTCAACATTCATCAAGTGCAGTTCGTTTGCTAGCTTTACGAGAGCTGCCTTCGCAATTGCAGCCATACTGTGAACTCGTCAATTTTTTACTTATAAAGTGTTTTTTTGGGTGATCGTGCGGTGCTGCTTACAGTGACACATTTAAACGATTTAGCAAGCAGCAACAGTAGCGTCCACACACACACACACGCACACCCACCACTTGGTTGACAAAGCATCGTTTACGAAACGCAGGCAGTATGGGACATATCGAGAATTTAACACTATTTCGGTAATTATACGGATGAATTGGGGAATGGAAATAGTCGTCATCGCATGGTTGGTCGGTACCAGGCGTGGTTGGTCCCCGCTCGAAACACATGGCTCTCGTAGCGAAGAAAACTGATATCGTAATCCAGAAAAGCAATGTCTGGGACAAGGGCACGGCAGGTTAAGCTCGAATTCATGATCGGTCACTTGTATCTCCCCGGACAAAGCAACGTGAAGTAATATGATCTAGTTTACAACATCCTTTCCCTTATTATGTTTTTTTATGGGAAAAATCATAGCATATTGTTATGTCTCTAACGTGTCAAATAATTGTTTCTGGACAAAAAACAAAAACGAAAACAAATCGATGTTTCGCTTGATGAGCTCATGCTTAGTGAAACAAATTTTTGCGCGATCGCGGCCTGCAGCCGCCGCTTTGGAGGTCCAATTTATTGGACATGGTTGCAATATAAGGAAGCTTGCTGGACACTAAACTCCTTATATGGCTTCGATCATCTAGCAGAGCAGAGCCAAATGACTGGCGCGCGGTTGGAAATGCTTGCTAGCAGACCCATCAGTATGATTTCAAGCTTAGTGTAGCGTGTATGCTAAGCTAAATACGTATCAAATACTTTAAAATGACAGTTTTTTCCGTTGTCGTCCGGTACTGTTTGAAAAGCGTTTCGAATGGGATTTGAGCGTTTGATTTCGATGCAGTTGCTTTATAGCTGTAGATAAGTCGATAATTTTAGATAATTTTGCTTCGTAGGTACATACGCGACGCAGCCTCGTCATCGCTGAAGCATTTGCCGCAACTTCACCCGACGGCCGATAGTTCCTGTGGTGGTTTCAACGCGGAGGAGGAAGAAGAGGAGCAGAGAGCCAGAATGGAGCTGTCGCACAGCCTGACACTCAACGAGGCCGCCCTCAATCAACTGCCCGAGCAAAAGCGTCCCGTATTTATCTTCGAATGGTTGCGTTTTCTCGACAAGGTACTGGTGGCGGCTCAAAAGTCCGACATCAAGGGCTGCCAGAAGAAGCTGGTGGAGCAACTGACGCAACACATCCAGGGAGCGCCGGGACCGCCAACCAGGAAGCTGATAGCGCGTTGTCTGGCCACACTGTTCTCCGTCGGCGACACGTTTCTGCTGTTCGAAACGGTCAACAAGTGCAATGACATACTGAAGAACAAGGACGATTCGCCCAGCTACCTGCCGACGCGGCTGGCGGCGATCTGCGTGGTGGGCTGCATGTACGAGAAACTGGGCCGCATGATGGGCCGATCGTACGAGGAAACGGTGCAGATACTGCTGAAATCACTGAAGAACGCCGAATCGCAGTCGCGAATCGAGATCATGATGACGCTGGAGAAGGTGTGCGCTGGTATGGGATCGGCCATTTCGAACGTGCACAAAGATATCTACAAGGCGGTGCGGTACTGCTTGACCGACCGCGTGATGGCTGTCCGGGTGGCCGCCTCCAACTGCTTGCTGGAGATGACCAAGCACGCACCGTTCCTCTACACGACCGAGCTGGAAAGTTTGGCATCGTTGTGCTTCCGGGCGTTCGACAGCTGCAACTACGAGGTGAGATGTGCGGTGGCCAAGCTGCTCGGTACACTCATCGCCTGCACGCAGAATGGCAGTTTGCGTAACTTCAGCAGCATGACAGCGTCTTCGTCGAGCACAAAATCGCTTCGGCCGGTGTCGTTGGAAGAGGCGCTCGGTGTGCTGATGTCCGGGTTTCTTCGAGGTGGCGTATCGTTCCTGAAGGGCACCGGCGAGATCATAAAGGGTAGCTCGGGAGTGAACCGGGAGGTGCGGGTCGGTGTGACGCACGCGTACGTGGTGTTTGTGCAGACCATGGGCGGACTGTGGCTGGAGCGCAACATGCAATCGTTCCTGGTGCATGTGCTGGATTTGGTTGCAAACCCCAAGGCGGCTTCATCGCATGTCGATGCGGTGTACTCGCGGAAATGCATCAACTTCATACTGCGATCCGTCATCGGGAAGATGTTGGGCGAGAAGGCGCAATCGTCGGCGTGCAAGGAGTTGATCCATCTGATCGCGAAGCAAATGAATTCGATCGATTTTAATCCGGAAAATGCAAAAGACTCCAACCAGGAGACACTGTTCAGCCAACACCTGCTCGTGTGTGCTTTGCAGGAACTGGGCAGCCTGGTGCTGTTGCTCGGCACGACGGCCCAGAACCTGTTGGCGGATCAATCACTAAACTTCATCGACGCCATCTGTGCCGTTTTGATCCATCCCTGCATGGCAGCACGACTCGCGGCGGCCTGGTGCTTGCGATGCGTATGTGTTGCCGTCCCTAGCCAGATTACGCAGTTAATCGATCGGTTTATTGATGCGATCGAAAAGATGCGTACCTCGCCGGACGCCATCTCCGGCTACAGTGGAGCGTTAGCGGCGGTGCTGGGAGGCGTTCGATACTCGCCGCTAGGGATACCGCACACGAGGGGAAAGATCATTTTCAACACCGCCGAAGAATTGCTGCGCACGGCTAGTCAAAACAGTCGGCTGTCGCTAAACCGGACGCAGGCTGGATGGCTGTTGATCGGAGCCATCATGACACTGGGCGTTCCGGTGGTGAAAGGGTTGCTGCCGCGTATGTTATTGCTGTGGAGGAATGCATTCCCTCGCTCGACGAAAGAGCTGGAATCGGAGAAAGCTCGCGGGGATGCGTTCACCTGGCAGGTGACGCTGGAAGGACGCGCCGGCGCACTGTCCGTGATGCATAGCTTCCTGCTGCACTGCCCGGAATTGGTCACGGACGATATAACCCGACGGCTGCTAACACCCATCGAAAGTGCGCTAGCGATGTTGATCAAGTAAGTGTTTTCCGGGTATTCGTGTCATTGCGAAATTTTTACATCAACGTAATCGTTTGCTTCTATTCCGTTGCAGCATAACATCGGTACTGAAAAACTATGGCCAACATCTGAAAGCACCGACTGCTATGGTGCGGTTGAGGTTGTACGAAACACTTTCGCTGCTGCCCGCGAACGCATTAGAAGCATCGTACACGCATCTCCTGCGCATGCTGGTATCGGAATTTACACTGACGGAGAATCCAGCCAACACGACCACATCGTTTCTGCGGCAGATGTGCCATGGCGATGATTCGATCATTCTGGGCACCTGGTTGCAGGACACCGATCATCGTACGATCGAGGATCAGGTGAGATTTTTCATCCCTGTTACGATACACACACACACACGCGCATAATTAACTCAAATAAACGGCTAAACAGCATGTTTATTGAAGTAAATGTGTATGTGTGGTGATAACACTACAACGCTGTAATTGTGGCGAAGAGATAGCGAGAGCGATGCAAACCAGAAAGTAAATGTGAACATTTTCTTCCCTTCGTCTCGTCGTACATTCGCAACGTGTCTTTCTCTTCTTCCTTTTGTTATCGTGATCTTTGTTGCGATGCGATAACTTAAACAAAACACAAACCGTACACGAATATAGATGGAGCCGAACCGTAAGGCGGACGGTGACTATGTAAGTGCGAACCTTTCTAGTGCCCTGTCCTGTGGCTTGCTTGCAAATCGATCCTCTGCTGGCTTTATCGAGTGCACAATTCCGATTGTTTGCAAAGTGTCTATCAAAACGGTTTAGTTCTGACGTTCTGCTCGCTCGCTCATCACATTTTTGTGTATCGCATTATCATACTTCATTTGCCTAGGGCTAAGCAAAAATATTCGACTTGCGTTTTTCACATGTATTATTTCTATGCATTGTTGCTTTATACGTTGACAATTTTCAGGCAAATAGAATAATTCGCTACACAATCCTCGTGAGAAATAACTGTATTCTATACACGGTAATTTTGCGTGTATCTTTTCAATCTTTGCACGAAAAGAGTTAAATCGAATGAACGAACGATTGAAGCGAACTCTTTGTTTGTTTGTTTTTTTTTCTTTCATTTCCCGATCAGCTAAGCGAACATATACAAATGTAAGCCAGAACTTTTACGATGACTGGATATGACTGGATCACTAGGTCGACATTTTAATTTAATTTTATATTTTAATTATTTTCCTAATCGATTTTGTGCGTCTGTATATTGTTATCACAATATTTATCATAAAATACGAAGCCTAACAAGAATTAGATTCAGTTTGTATGACGATTGGAAGACTCACTCTCGCTCTCCGTTAAGTTTGTGTTTTTCATAAAATTATCGGATTTCATAATTTTTTCAAAGCAAATAACACGTTCAAGATTACGATCACCACGGTTTAGAAACGTTGTGTGTGAAATACTATATACGATTGTAACTTATTTTTCATCACATTGCTAGTATCACTTTCTCCACTGTTACGCTTCATTTTAATCGTAACGCCTATTTTGTTATCTTGTAGCGTGTGTGGTAGTTTAATTAGCTTCACTGCAGGAGCAAAAATAGATTTAAAAAAAACACGATCGAACTGTACAAGCGCGGTGTTAATGTGTGATTGTAATTGGTGTTCTGGTTATGTCTATTGTAGCTTCAACCCAACAGTGCAGCCGGTTCCGGTGCACTAGAACACGATGCCTGCTGTCTGTATCGAGGTATTGCCGCCGGTGAGCAGTGTCCCGGACCGTTGCCGCTTGGTGTCGCCGTAATCGACATGTCCGTGATACTTTTCGGGTTGATCTTCCCGAAGGTGGCGAACAAGCATCGGTTGCAGATGCTGGAACACTTTGGCGAGTGTATCAAGCACGCGAAGAGCTCCCGCCAGGAAGCGGTACAGATGAACATTTTCACCGCGCTGCTAAGCGGACTGAAAGGATTGACGGAGACGAAGTCTGCGATCGGCCAGGACGACGTGCGCAAGAGTGCAACGAATTTAATTATTAATGCGCTAACCAGCGCCAACCCCATCCTGCGCTGTGCAGCTGGCGAGGCACTTGGGCGTATTGCGCAAGTAGTGGGCGATTCGCGCGTCACTGCCGAATTGGCCCAGACCAGTTTCGATCGGCTCAAATCGGCCCGGGACGTGGTGACCCGCACGGGACACTCGTTGGCTCTCGGATGTCTGCATCGGTACGTTGGTGGAATGGGCTCGTCCCAGCATCTGAACACCAGCGTTTCGATTCTATTGGCGCTCGCCCAGGATGGAAGCTCACCGGTGGTGCAGGTGTGGTCACTGTATGCGCTCTCGTTGATAGCCGATTCCGGTGGTCCAATGTTCCGCGGGTACGTTGAGCCAACTCTGTCGCTCGCCCTTAAGCTGCTGCTGACCGTCCCGCAGTCGCACGTTGATGTACATCAGTGTATTGGGCGTGTGTTGAGCGCACTGATCACGACGATCGGTCCCGAGCTGCAGGGAGATTCGCCTTCGGTAGCAACCGCTCGTTCCTCATTCCTGTGTGCGGCGGCCATCATGCAAGCGCACTCCGATCCACTCGTCCAGGCGGAAGCGACTGGATGCCTGCAGCAGCTGCATTTGTTCGCTCCACGCAATGTCAATTTATCCTCGCTAGTTCCTAATCTGTGTCAGAACCTGAGCAGCAACTATTTAATGCTACGCAAAGCGGCCGTCTCGTGTCTGCGCCAGTTGACGACACGTGAAGCGAAGGAAGTGTGTGAACATGCGGCAAACCTGGTGAGCGACGAGGATCGGTACGCACTGTCCGATTACGGTTTGCCGGGCGTCCTCTTCGGTATGCTCGACACGGAGAGCGACAGCCAGATGGTTCGAAACATTCACGACACGATCACCTCGATGCTGCAGATACTGGCGGCGGAGAATTTGTCCCAGTGGTTGAGCATGTGCAAGAACGTGCTGACTGTCGCTTCCGATTCGTCGGTCGGAGCGGACGGACAGGCGGCGGGTGGTGGTGGTGGTGGTGGTGGGTGGAGGTACCGGTGGCGGTGGGGCAAATGCAATGAGCGGAACAGGTGGAGGCACGGGAAAGGACGGAAACGGCGAAGCGGGCGATGCTGACGACGGAGATGACGATGATGACGATGACGACGATAACATGGAGTTCCACGCCGAAGACCATCAGGCGACGCACCCAGCAGTGCAGCCACGGTGGCCGACGCGCGTGTTTGCCGCCGAATGCGTGCGGAAGGTGATTGCCACGTGCGAGCATGCTAGCTCGAACCACTTCGATCTGCTAGCGGCCAAAGAGATGCAGATGACAAAGTCCCGGGGCGACTTTCTCGTGCTACATCTGTCCGATCTGATCCGAATGGCGTTCATGGCGGCAACGAGCGACTCGGACCAGCTGCGGCTCGAGGGTCTGAAGACGTTGCAAGAGATAATCGACAAGTTCGCGCACGTACCGGAACCGGAGTTTCCGGGGCACCTGCTGCTGGAACAGTTCCAGGCCCAGGTTGGGGCAG
Source organism: Anopheles punctulatus (assembly GCA_000956255.1). Taxonomy (NCBI): domain Eukaryota; kingdom Metazoa; phylum Arthropoda; class Insecta; order Diptera; family Culicidae; genus Anopheles; species Anopheles punctulatus. The sequence continues at coordinate 9,727 of JXXA01015365.1, forward strand.
CCCTACGGCCCGCCTTTTCGCAGGACACGCCGTCGCACGTGACGGCAGCAGCGTGCGAGGTGTGCAGCGCATGGATCGGTTCGGGTGTGGCGCGCGATTTGAATGACTTGCGGCGCGTCCATCAGCTGCTTGTATCGAACTTAAGCAAACTGAACAGTCGCACAAACAGCACCCAACTGTACAACGAAAGCATGGCCACGCTCGAGAAGCTGAGCATCCTGAAGGCCTGGGGACAGGTGTACATTATGGCGATGGTTGGCCACGGTGCCGCTCCGGCCAGTCAGATACTGAAGATCCTAAGCTCTGTTGCGGGCAGTCCATCCCAGCTGTCCGTTTCGTCGGCCGCAGCACAACCGAAGGAGTTTAGCAGGCTAGCTTTTGACGATGAATTTGGTGATTTCGAGAGCCGCGGTGAGAGTTTGCTTTCGTTGGTGCAGCCGGAGCTGGACAATTTATCGAAACACTGGTTGGCGGCGTTGAAGGACTATGCGCTGCTTTCGCTACCGGCCGAATATGCCAGCCAGTTGCCGCACGATGGTGGTGCGTTCTACACGAACGACACGATGAACCTTTCGAAGCCACACTATCTAATCTCTTGGCCGTCGATTCTGTACGCTGCCGCGCTGTGGTTGAACGCCGAAGGATTCAAGAAGGGCGGGGATGAGCAGCAGCTTCAACAGCAGCGATTATCGCGCGAACAGGAGGACGACAAAGCGAATGCTAACGATGGGCCGCCTTCGAAGGGCCAAAGCGCGGCTGGAACGACGATGCCACCGGCAACGTCAACGGCGCTGACGATATCGCACGGCAGCTTGAGCGCGGATCGGTTCCATCTTATTTTTGGCATCTGCATGGAAGCGCTATGCAGTACGCGCACGAACGAAAAGTTGGATAGTGTGATCGCGTGCCTGCAATCGCTCTACACCGTGTTTGACTCGGCGTGGTCACGGGAAATGTTGATGCAGAACAAAACGCTTCCGGTGGAGCTGTGCAACGTGCTGCATCGGTTAATATTGACGCGTGACAGCGTACAGGTACAATATCTGTGCATTTCGATTCTGAAACAAACGATCACCGCCGCCAACGAGTGTCTCGAGCGGGAGAAGGAGGAAGAGCGGAACAGGACGAACATTACCTCTGACGGGACGGGCGACTCATCGGGAGCCGGTGAAAACAATGGTAACACGGAGACGGACGCGACCACACCGCTAGAGGTTGACTATCTCGGCGAGGGTGGAGAGGAGGGTGAAATTCTTCCCGGCAAATCTCTCGTTTATGCCGTGCTGGAAGTGGTGCTGTGTCTGCTAGCGCGTCAAATTCCGGGAATGAATCCGTCGCAAAGCACCCGCGTTGCCAACGAGCAGCTGCAGCGTCAGATGGCTCAGGCTCAGCACGGATTGATAAAGCTGGGCGATGACAACAGCCTGCTGGTGGCGAACGCGATCCAAAGCTTGAACGATTTGCCGAAGCTTTGCTCACCGCTCGGTGCGCTCTCGATTCTACCGACCATCCTGTACCTTACGACGGGCGTGATCAAGGAGGTCGCAACGAAGCCGGTGCACGACGAGTCAATGATTGCGAACACGAACGTGGTGGTGCAGGCAGCCGTGCAGCTGCTGAAGACGCTTGCCACGGATCGCTACGCAAAGCACGACCAGTCCGGTGAGGAATGGCGAAAGCTGCTACAAAGTGCCCTCGGTCGCATCATCGATCTCACCAAGACGGGCTGCGAGGAAACGAAGATGGACGAGGTGACGGTGATGCTGGCGATTGCAGTCTTTCTGCTGCACTCACCGGCGGCCGTCGTATCGGTGCCGAATCTGCAGTACCCGTGCATCAACCACTTCCGCCAGTGCTTCCAGAGCGCCGCGCTGCCCGTGCGCTTGAAGTGCGTCCAGACGATGCGTTCCATATTTGCCAACGGCGACCTGAAGGTGTCCACCCCGTACATACACGCGCTGGCCCCGCGTTTGATCGAACACCTCTACACGGAACAGGCTCGCAGTCCAGCAAGCGAACACGAACTAGCGCTGGTGCTGGAAGGAATCACGACGGTCGAGACGTTAATCGCACTCGCGGAACCACAGAATCGTAAGTATATGTTCGACAAAAAATTAATTGAGCAGTATTGTTGCAATATTTTGTTTTATGATAGAAAATGGGCGTGATACAAGAAGCAAGCCAATGAAAAATATGATTGCAAAAATGGGCGACAGCCTTCTTTTTCAATCGTTTTGTTTATGTTTATCATCCGTGCATTATTAAACTCGGCAGCAGAATGTTGCAATTTGCCACTGTTTTGCGATCAAACTTGAAGAAAAATATATTTTTTCATAAATTGCCGATCATATGAATGAAGAACCGAAAACACCGATGAGTTTGCGTCTATCAAACTATACAATGTGTCTAGTTTAGGTTTTGATTAAAGCAACAATCCGTCCACAATTCAAACACTTTTAACATAATTCATTATATGTGTTATTTACAACGAGTTTTGTTATTTTCACGCATGCGCATTTTCTAATAGGAGAGTTAATGCAAGGTAAAATTTAAAAAAAATGTCTAAAACGTTATAGATAATACTTGTGAAGAAAACTTCACTTCCACTAACGGCGCTTTCCTTCATCTCATACGCTAGGTATCCAAATGCTGACCCTGCTCGTACCGATTCTGATAAATTATTTGGACGACCCGGAGCAACAACAGCCACAACAACGAACCAAATCAAAGTACGTGATCGCACTCAACGATCACGCCATTCAGTGGTTAATGAAGATTGGTCTGAAGTATCCGCAAGAGTTCAAAATGTTTATGGCGCAGGCACCGGAGCTTCGTCGAAAGCTGGAAGCTGCCATCAAACGCAACCAGATGAATGCAACGCTACAAAAGAACAAGAGCGAGGCGGCTAATGCGGCCGCCCGGAACAGTGCCGCACAGCAACAGAAACCGACGATACAGCTGAAGACGGATTTCAGCAATTTTAGCTTTGCATAAAAGCTCTTTCCGGTTGCTTTCGAAATTCGATGAGTCGATCAAATCCCTATCGGGGAGAATGTAATGATTGTGTGTAATATGTGTTAACTTTCTTCCTAATCCTATTCGTAATTAGAATACAATTATTTATGCAATCATATACGCCCAAAAGCTCTACCCACTAGCCCGTGCATGATGCAGTAGAGCGGGCCAAGAATGCGGCTTCCTAAAATAGGTATTGATCGGAACAAAACCTTTCCCCAGCGTCAATATAACTCCCTCCCCTGAGTAGGCGAACAATTTGTTAACGAGTTGGACATATAGCAAATAAAGTATTAAATTGAAACATTAGGAATCCTCAAACGTTTGTTTGCACAGCGGGATTTCCTTTATTTCAAAAGCATTGTATGTGTTGCGTACTAATTACACACAATCGAGGAAATATTCATCTTCTACATGCAGGAAGTAATTATGACGACATCGCTTACTCCTTGTTTTCTTGCTGTGCCACTAGCTCGCGGTAATGCTCGACCGAACCGAGCTCAATGTTTGTGGGCAGTTCCGCAACGGGGTCGGCAATCGTTTTCGGAGACGATTGCGACACGTCTGGGTTATCGGTAGCCGATTCCTGCAGCTGCTGCTCTGCTGCCGCTTGTTGGATTTGTTTCTTTTTCTTCAACTTTTCACGCACTTTGTTACCCAACCGGGAGGCGGCCATTACTTTCGCCACCCGATTGCTTTTTAGCCAGCGCGAGTTCCAGGATTTAGCTTCCTCTTCCGGGGGTTTATCTTCGAGCAGCAGTGTTTCGTCGCCAGAGTCATGAATCTCGACAATGTCTTCATCGTCCTGTGCAGAGTTGTCCAGTTTCGGTGCTTCCATTTTCGGCTCTTGGTCTTCCTCTTCATCTTCTGTCTCGGAGGAGCTGTCGGACGAGCTGCTGCCACTCTCTGATCCTGAACCGTCACTTTCAGAGGATAATGTTTGCACTTTTGTTCCGTTATCCTTCTGGTTGGAATCCGATTGCTCCAATCTGTCATGTGCACCATCTTGCTCATTTTCCGATAACTGCTTTTCGTTTTCAACGGTTTCATTAGACAGTGGTGTATCTTTTGCTCTAGACAAGTCCACGTTTGAGGGTTCATCGATTGGATCGTCCCGCTGTTCGGTTGCAGTTTCACACGGCGGTACGGGTACCTCCTCTTCTTCCGAGATCTCTCCCTCTTCTGGTTCCGTGTCTTCGCTTGGTTTTTCCGGCTGTGGGGTAGGCGGTTTTGTTGCTTGCCGATCGAGTTCTTCAATGTTGGGAACGAAAATCGATGCACGTTCTTTTGCCAAACGTTCCTCTTCCGAGTCGGATGAGATACATAACGTTTCTGGACTTGCTTCCACAGGAATAACTTCTGGGGAGCTTTCGCGTTCTGCGTCTTGTGCCGGAGGAACGGCATCATCAGTTGCTGAGCATTTATCGTTCATGGCAATATCCAAAACTTCTGGTGTGGCTTTTGTTGAGGTTTCATCATCTACTGCTTGCACATTGGTTTCACCCTCAGTTACAGCCGGCTCCTGTTCTGTTGACTGTTCCATCTCAGGTGAAACTGTGGTTACATCGGATTTTTCCACCTCCTGTTGTGCTTCTGTTGCGATGGGCTCAATATTTTCGATCGCTTGGTCCATGGATTTTTCACGAATACTATCCGGAGGGTTACTGGAAACATCCTGGTCATCATCATCTTCATCTCCAACCTTGCGTATACGGAAATTACGTTTCAATCGAACCCGTTTTGTTTGCTGTTGATTCTTTTCATTGTTGAATTGGTCCCCATTTTTCGTCGATTCTGATGTTTTAGAAGAATGTCGGACCCTCGCAGTCTCTTTCATTTCGTCGTCTGTATCGATATCGCCATGGCGACCGTCTTCTCCTTCATGTTCGGAATCAATTTCTATTTTCGTCACCGGTTCCAGCGCAAGCTGTGAGCGAATAGCACGTGCACGAGCTTGCAGTTCAAGTAATTCCAGGACAGTCATCTCCTTTTCAGCTGTTAGTAGGCAATACGGCGAACATTAGATTCAATCTAATTAATACGGTTTGTTTAAACTTACATTTCGGATCACCGTTTCTCTCGTCGGTCTGCTTATTATTTTCACCTAAAAAGAAACGACATTGGTAGTAGAAAATGAGAAATTTTGGTGGGAAAAATGAGTTTCTCTGGCAAAAGCTTGCAGTAAAAGTAACTAAAAGTACAGAACTAGCAGAACTTCAAATTGCGCTACGGGGCGGAGTTACATTTTTCCATATTGAATGTGGTCTTCATTCGGCAGAAGAAATCGACTGTCTGATCAGTCGCTCCAGAAAAGCCATCGAAAACTTCGCAAAAGAATGTCTACCGTGGAAAAAGACGACGGGCATCATTTGTGAGCTAAGTGGTCCCCAACCCCGAATAAAATTTTGCAGGGGAAGAAAACAAGTAACAGTAAAAGAAGGGCAAATAGTAACGTTGACGGGCGATACGAGTTATGAAAGTCAGTGTTTCGATGAAGTTAAATATGTGAGTCAATTTGAACAACTGCAAGGATTAAGCATCAAAACTATTCTTTTGATCGGTTCCGTGAAACTACGTGTGGAAAGAAATGTTTTTAATTTTTTAACATGTCGAATTGAACGCGGTGGTATAATTGATCCACACAGCATTGTCGCATGTGAAAAACAAGACCATGGAAATGAACATTTTAATATCTTGCCAAGCGTACAGGAATATGAACGTATTTCAGAAAACGGATGTAGCTTTGTTATACTCCCTACCATGCCGTTCAAATCAATGCTCGAAATGGTCAAATGCTTTCGGAGTAGACAACATGATGATAAGAAGGTTCAGTTGATTGCTACCGTTGATAGTACTCTACTTTCCAATGGATTTGACAAAATAGAGGAATACATTGATGCCGTCTTTGCAAAAGATATAAGCTCGGCGAAACAATGGAAAGCTACAAAAAAGGCAGTATTGTTGCAAATTGAAGATGAACAGAAGCTAGAGCACATCGAAACAGCGGATCTGATTATACACTCGTTTGGTAATCTCAAGAAGGTACGGTCCTATCTGAGAAACACAAACCAATTGCAACTGGAGAATCAGCAGAACTCTGCATACATAATTGCCCCTGATTTGTGTTTCAATATTCCGTTTATGAAGTGTTTAGATTATGCGGCAAAAGAAGTTAATGCCAGTGCTATCGTATTGCTGCTTCAGCATGGAAATTCCAAACTTCCTCTAGAAATTTCATTGATGAACCCTTTACGTATCGTATTCGTTGTTCTGAATTCTTCGGAACAAACAAAACCAATTATGCTGCGAAAATACTTGATTCCCATTAACGAAACAAATGCGCAGATGATTTCGAAACAGCGTCTAATCCAACGTGCGATTGCCTATGGGAGACATTTTGACTATCTTCGAAGTGGAAATTGTATTGTTACCGGTGTTCCTACAGATCCGGATGCGTTGGATCTTGCTTGTGAAATTCGTTACGTACCGGAGGATCATGTTGAACTTTAAGTTTAAGATGTATTCATACCTTTTTTAATTCTTTTGAAAGCACGCCTTGCTTCTACATCCGAATCCGAAGAAATTTCATCCAATGAAATGTGCTCTGAAAGAAACAGAAAACTATCAATATTCAGCATTCCCTTTCTGATCACTCAGTAACATACCTTCAACCTTTTCTACACCCGAATTTTCGGAGGATGATTCCGTATCGGTTGGGCATTTTGTGTTGGTTATGATGGAATTCAATCGCTTCGTAGAGATACCGAGGAGCTCGTCCAAACAACGTTCCTTTATAATGTCGTTTGATTTACCTTCCAAGAAATCCGGCAGAAGGTACTTGATTTCCTTGGGCTTTACGCAAGAAAACACTTGCCGTAGCAGTTCCAGCCGGTCGTCAACGTACGCGCTGAGGGGTTTCAGCTCCTCCGGTTCCTGCTTGACGTTGACTGCAGGTTTGCCATCATTGCTTTCTTTCGCTTTCTTCACTTTTTTCTTTTGAGTTGGCATTTTCCACAAATTTTAAAATAGTTCAAGAATCAACCTTTTGAGATCTGTAGTTTCGCTTAGGATGCC
>JXXA01015369.1:0-10888 GCA_000956255.1 Anopheles punctulatus
GAAATGATTCTGATGCTTGAATTAAAACAAAACGATTTATGAATGTTTTGGGCAAAATGGTGCATCGTTTAAGATTTCCTCACATAAAGTGCACTCGTAGTAGTTTCTTAATTTTTTTATATATTCTCCAGTACTTGAGGTAATTTATGCAGTTGCTCTTTGTAACTGGCTCAGAATCTTTTTATAATTTGGCACAGCTCTAGAGTTTTTGGAGGATATTTATTTTGCGACACAAAATCGACACCTGTCCATTCGTGGTGCTTTAGCCAACCAAACAGTGTGTCCGGTTTTCCACAAATACAAATCACTTGCCAAATTAATAACTTCTTATTAAACTTTGACATAATCTGTACCTAAAGGATCTCTAATATCTCGCTTATCTTTGACAGGCACATAGAAGTTTCCTGGGATCTGATAGACTGTCCGCCTTCGCATAGGTTTAGGTCATCCATTTCGCAGAAGTGTGGTTGCGTGTACATTTTGTCGTAAACCTTGCGGACACGGCTTTTTGTGGCGAGTTTTCGCTTCTGAGTAGCAGAGAGATGTTCATCGAACCGTTTTGTTACACTAGAATCCGAGAAATTCGAATTTCGTAACGTATTTTCCGAAGGTACGATGCAACAAAACCCTAATTACAAGTACTCGTGCGAAACTCTTTCACGCATACACGGCTCTTTTATTGCCATTTTCAAAACTGTGAACCAAAACGGATCAAAAGTTTTTTTTTGTGCAAAAAACTTTCATCAAAGCATGTTTTGTTTGAGTAGATTTAAACCGGTACACCTTATAGAGTAAAAGATTACGATGAAATGTCGCGAAATCCTTTTGGTGTAGACGGTAGCGTTTGGTGATATTTACACTTCAAATGGATCGATATCGTATTATTGATATTTTTAAATAACGATTGCAATCAATTTACTATAATTTTTAATGATCGATCTATAGTTAGTAACACGGCAACGGGAACGGTATCAGTATCAGTAACAGTAAAAACACACAACAATAGTTTTTAAGAATCACTATCCTGATTGTTCGTTTTTATTTTAGATAATTTAAACTATCTAGTTATAGAACGTGTTGTATGTATGAAAAACCTGTTTGTATACAAGCTAATCATGCACTCGTTCATTGTGGAAAAACATATGATTTAAGAATTTCTTCTTCTTATAATTCTTCTTCATTTTTCCTTAAAAAACTGAATAAATAGCTAAAACAAATGTTGGGCAAAATTGTAGCAAATATTAAAATACACTTATTTATGATTTTCGTGTTTCGTATGTGAGTGTGCAAAAACAAAAATATAACTAGAAAGAAAACAAGATAGGCGGCAATACGGACTTTATGCTGCATTCTGCACCATATTTTGTAAAAATTCTTTTCTAAGGCGAAACGGACACCACAAAGGTTGACTTTCAGCTTCTAAACAACGATAAGCTATCGATCCGAGCGTTTTATTTTGTATTTTCAGATTCACCTTCCTTCACTCATCACGCCACAAATTTACGATATAATTTTCAGATATTTTTTTCAAGTTTTTTGTTGGAAGACTTCCAATGTACATAGATGCTCTAGAGATTGTTGTGCTGATTTAGTTTTGACAGGATCGTTGCAAACACCGAAAACACCACCGAACCGGACCACCTGTTGATTTAATATGTACTTATGCGTGTTTTATGATTCTACAGTAAGAGATTTGATTTTATTTGCTTCATTTAGAAGTTGCACCAGATGCAAAAACCGCATTCAAAGCGAAGAGTTACATCGTGCATGGTTTATATTTATATGATGAGCATATGATGTGTTTTCGCGCGATGGTTTACTGTCGTTCGGATTAAAGATCAGACCAGATGATGGAAACGGGAAGCAATCGGTCAAACCCGTGAAGAAATTGTTAACCACCATAAGCTTTTATCATTGCACACGTTCATAAAATCCATTGATTAGAAATTCCCATCAAGCGAAGTGCACGGATCGTCGACACCGAGAATTAACGAATTAAATCGATTTTCCTTGTTTCCCATCGCTACAATCGAAAATCATGTAACGATAAAGCCTTCACGGTTGACAATAATTATCTCAGTTCTCCTCGTAAAAAGCCTCCGGCTTAAATTACTTAGCTCAAGTCAAGCAAGACACTTTTCCGCGGTACAGCATCTCGTTGACGCACATTTCTCTACCCACAGCGGCGTCGTTAGCTGGAGGTTAAAAAAGGAATAAAATTAGGAAATCGATATCATCACTCGACGCTCCTTCCGTCGCCTTTCTCGCAGCCGACTTCCGCTCCCCGGCTCATATTGGCTGCTTTGAAAATAGCGTTTTATGTGCGTGATATTTTTCCCATTCGCTCATGTGTTTCGCTTCTCTCCACCGTCATCGTCAAACCATCACAGCGACATGGAACTGAACTTTATCATTGCTCTCGTCGAGGCTTTCCAGCCACCAGCGGTCATTTAAGCGATGGGAAACACAATGCTAATCAAATTCATCGAATCGACCGACCGTGTTCGTTTGGTTCTGACCCGAGAAACCATCGCTTATCGATGGTGCGTGCCTGCGAAATGTCTTATGAAGTAGGTAATTAATCACTGTCATAAAAAGCGCGCCAGTGTGGTGTGAAAGTGGTCTGGCGGTTTGTACGTGTGGGTACACTCTGTTCGAGCTAATTATTTACCGCTAAAACGCCCTCAAAGGATTAATTGTTACTACTTGACGGTTCATCATCGTTGGATGATTTCGCGCAAGACGTGGTTGAAGAGACTTTCAGGGAATTCAATATGCAAACACGGGTATTGTATAACATACATTATTGCAGCCAGGAAAATTTACCCGTTTTGTCTATCTTTAATGTAGTTTTGATTTGTGCTCATGATTTAGATTTGTGGTGCGTGATCTTTGCTGTATTTTATCGTGAATGTATTTTATCTTTAGTACCATGGGAGTACCAACTTTACTATAAGTTTCTCTCAAGGCAGTGTGTTGAATTTCTTGGTATTTGTTTTAATATACATTTTTTCGTTACGCCAATGTTAGGTTTTTTTCTCGCGAATTTTCTCCTATCCCGATTTCTCTGTATCTGAAATTTCGCCTTCACGAATGATATGCATGATGATTGGCTAAAAACCTTCTGTTATCCGATGTAAAAATATGGTGACATGCTTAAGTTAAGTAAACGATATCTTTAACCCTGAATCGAAGCCCAACCGAGTGGACGTGCCAATCATTTGAATAATATAAATTGAAAGGCAAAAAGAAAGGCCTGTTGGTACCGATCTCATGCCCAGTCCTCATTTACCTTCTACCTGCTCCATAATAATTGTGATTTTCCCTCATTCCTTTGCTCTATTCACTATCAAAGGCACCACCGGTCCCTTTTATTGGTGCAGTCTCGACGAATCGTTTACCCTTTTTAACGAGAAATTTGTAGTTTCAATTGCATTATGCTATATTCGACTTTGGTTTGCCCTTATTTTTATCCGACCGAAATCTCTCGATTGAAATATGTTTTATAAATATAACCCTAGCCAAAATCGATTTTTTTTGGTAAAATTTGAATCAGAGAACATCAGTGAACAAATGTAGAGATTATACTATTACGTTAGAATTATTTGAAAGTGAACGAAAGCAAGATTGTGTTCAACCTTTTCGGAATTTATAGATTTCTAGATCGGTACCAACATCTGACTCGTCTCCAAGCACCGACAATCCAGCTATGGTGGTATATAAAAGTGTTTTCAGCCGGCAACACGACGGACATGACCGATTAGAACGTTCCTCAAGAGAAGAGAAAAGAATTTAGCAAACAATTAAGACACTAGAACCATATCCCAAAGGGTAATGCTTCTCGGGGAAAGAATAGTAAGGGGAAACTAAGTTTATCGATATTCTTTGATCAAATGGACCAAGAACTAGATACCTCGGATTCCACGAATGCTCCGAAACTCCTTGTTCTTCAAAGGTATTCGCATGTTTAACTCAATGTCAAGATAAGTGATTGATGCACGGAATGTGAAAGAGTTTAACAGAAAGTGTGTGACTTATGTTGAACAATCAATAGCTCTTTATGTACATTTAGTGTTGTTTTATCAATAATTCTTGAAATATTTTATGTAAATTATACATTGCACTCTTTGCTAACTCACACTTTCTTTCATAGAATATTTAGGTTCTGAGAATTCAGAACACATTTTTCACAGAATATTGTAGGTACAAATGTTTCAAAAGTTAGTGACACGTGCGCGGTTAACTTCTTGATTAAATAGATCAATGGAGAAAATTTGTGCTACATGAGTCTTGATGACCAAAACACGTATGAATCAAGAGAGAAAAATAGAGACGAAGAGAGAGAGAGTGAGAGAGAGAACAATAAAGAGCCTGATATGTGGGATAGGTTAAGCCATAATATGGTTCTCTGGTTATGGTTTAAGACCTGTATTTTCTGCAGATATTTTTTTATCGTTTATCTATCAATGTACAAATTTGCACTATACAAATTTGCACCAGATTTTCGAGGCGATGATTTGGAATATCAAAGTAAAAGAAAACTGACCGTCACATGCGTAAAAGGAGCTAATGTCTTATGATAGAGGTGAAATTCAAGTAGAACAAGATAGACGAAATATATCAGAAGCTCAGAAAAAACGTATCAGTCCTATTCTAAATTCAACATGAAGAATCGTCAACAACTCCCTTTCCAGTGCGCAAAATATTAAGCTTTGAGTGATGAATAAAAATAAAAAAGTAAAGTCACACATTATATGTGGATCATAAGTACAGAGCTAGAACAGAATCTTCCCAACGGAAAAGTACATTAAATTTTGACAGATCACCAACGAATCTTCCACTTTCGTGTATCCAGCGCACAATGCAAGGAATACTTGGAGAAGTTGTACGAATGCTCTCGAAAGATAGCAAACCAAAACTGAGCAATCAAGAATGAAGCAAAACCAAAAGCAGCAGGTTAGGAAACCACTTTCGGATCGTTTACACGTGCCTGCGTGAGGGAACAGAAATGCTAGTACTGGAATTAGAGAGATAAAAATGATCAGAAAATCTTGGCCTCGTCGCGTGTGGTCCTGAACAATGAGTCGCTCAACAATGACACTTTATGTGATCCGATGTAACGATGCCTTAGTACTTTGTATTAATGAGAACGGCGGGTATAGAACACAATAGGCGTTCATAGGTGTTCAATACCACAAAAAAGGGATCTACGGAGTGAGGTGATCCGAACTAACAACTCGCCACCCATCGGGATCTCTACCCAGCCAGTATCGTACGTAGCGTTAGTACTGTGGATTAATGAGTGTGTGCTCACGCACCAGATAACGCAATATGATCGCTGTGTAGAAAAGAATACCATTAATTAGCATTTGGCCATCTCACCTTCTTGATTGTTGTTGTCGACGTCGTCTACTTTCGTTGTGCATGTGGTCCACCACAGTCGAACAGGCTAAGATAGGTTAATTGTCTAAAGTTCGGTTCGAGTAGACTTCGTATTTACCAAACCGAAGCATGAAACCGAATCTCACATCGTTATATTTCAAGGAAAAGAAGAAGAAGGCGAGCAGCAAGTTGAAATATCTTTTTAATACACCATCCAATATGGTGAAACGGATTAGTACACCGCTCACACACACACACCCCTCCGGTGTCGAAATATTCCAGGAATCACCCGTATCCAATCCTTATAGCATCCCGTAGACTTTAAGTATCGAATTTCCTGCAGCATGCACTTTCGGGCGCAGCTTGACCTATCAAAAGGTCTAAAGTAAGTTGTCCACATATTCGATTCTACATTCATGTTAAAAACGAATAATCAAACGATTTGGGACTAATTTTGGCTACCAAATATCTACAAGGGAACAGATATCATGTTAATAAGCTCGTAAAAGAATACGACGACAACGCGATAATACAATTTTTTTTTCATTTGTTGAGAATGTTCGTGTAAGCAATAGGCGTAAAGTTTATTTTACGATAAATCTGCGATTCATTACGATAAATCAACCCGGGATCCAATCACTTGAAATAAATAATAATAATAAATAAAAAGCGCGCACAGTCGCTCTCCTAGCTTGACAGGAAACAAAATAAAAAGCAGATAATTATTTAAACCAGCAGATTATCCGAAAACAAGCCGATCCGATCAAAGATCTTCAGCAATCATCGGACGATTTAATACGAAGAAATGTTGAATCGAAAATATCGCCATGTTAAGTATTTGGATACAGTCAGCAAGAGATAGAGAGAGAGGGAGAGAGAGAGAGAGCGAGAGAGAGAGAGAGAGAGGAAAATAGAGTCCTACAAACGTTCTTACTGACAGTATTCATTCCAACAAGACCTCGGTACAATAAGTCTTTTGCCTGTTGTGGGCGATGACGTCGTGAGATGCTACTTAACGCAAACAATTACAGAAAATTAATCTCTTCCAAAATCTTCGTTTGTATGCACGACCTGTCATACTCTTAAAGAAAGTAGAATATTTGAATTTTTCTGACTTTACATAAAAATTTAAAAATTGTCAAACGAGCCGCCTATATATCTCAGCTGATTTTTATGTTTTTGATTGATTTTTTAAAAGTAAGTTTGGGTCAAAGCCATCTGAAAACATTATAGTTCCAATATAGTTGAGACAAAATCAGTATCATAAACTAAAATAATTATAATATTTGCAGAAAACATCAACAACATAAACGTTGTAAAAGAAATGATAATAAACTGCTTATATTTTAACAATGCCCTCTCTTTTGTTTACAATCAACGTTAATGTTTGATGGTAAATGTAAAATTTCAATTGGAAGGCCATTTTTTAATACAATTATGAACCTCTTTTTAAATGATTTAATATTCTAAATAGCTTGAACCGTTCCATCTATTCTGAATTCCGTTGATTTCCTCACTTGGTAGAAAGGTAATAGATAAAAGGTTCCTTCACCAGATATATGTGTAATAAGTATATCGAGCTAAGTCATAAGGAGCAGATCTTAGCCTTGTTGAGATCGTTTTGAGATTGAAAAGTAATTTTAAAAAGTTAATCAAAGTTACATTGTTATCATACAACATTGAGTAAAAAAATTGACATGCAACAACCTTTTTTTATTCTTAAAGATCCATCACGTAAAAGTTATTTCCCTTTAAATGATTAATGCTTTTGTAATGTGATCACCTAGAAAGGCTTTAGTTGCGGCGGCATACGTTCAACAAAACCGCGTCTATTGTTAAACCACAAAGAAGAGCGAAATATTGTTTTATCCTGAAATGGAACAAAATAAACCCATTGAAAACCCCAGGAAATGTGCGCCTTAATCTCTTTGGTGAACCCTTCCATTTATCTTTTACAAAGTCACCTTAGTCAAGCGGTCGCACGCGCAGTGTTGATTCCCATGATAAATGAAGCGATTTGAAAAGTTTTTTTTTATTTGTCATGGAGTACGTTCTATCTGCGATAAAGTTAAACGAGTGAAAAAAAATATAAAAGTATGGTGAAATGTTAAAATCGTGAAAACCCCTTTGAAATGGTAGTTAGGACATGGAAGAGAAGAGAAATTCCTGCGAGTAATCAAACAAATTTACAATATTATTTAAAATATGTCTTCAAAAATACGGTCGTTGTAGGACTCACGTCTTCAGTTGAATAGGATGAAGGAGAATATTTGGATGTTTGATGGTGATTTGGGATTAGCGACTGTAACAGGTTCCTGTTCCTGCTCGCCTAGATATCATGTATGGCATATATCTTTTTGTCTGCCGATCCTTTCGGATCCTTTATAGGTCTTGAAGCAACTCCAGATTTATACACTGTAAATGATTCGACATGTGCCTACAAGAGATCAACCAAAACAAACCAAAGCCACATAAAACTTGCGGAGTAATTAGAAATAGAACATGCTCTGCCTACGTGACAGAAAGAGTTTGAGTGGAAAAAAGGTATTACTGTGATGAAATACGCCTTATAGTACGCTATTTTTAAGCATATAAATCTGCTTTTTTATTCCCGGAAATTCACAGCATCATTGCGCTAACATTGAGCAAAAAATTTCTAGGTTTTTTTTAAACTTCCCTCACTGGTTTCAGTTTTTCTATATGTTTAGAACTTCTACAGTGAAAATATAGAATTGATCAAGATCACACTCAATAATGCGTAAGTACTGCATAAAATATTTAGGGCAAATCATATTATGCAAAAATGCATCAAACTGCGGAAAATATTACACATTCACATAATCATGCAAACTACCACAAATATTAAGAAGCCACGACTTCGTAAGTGAAAGAAAACATGTTACAGAGATGAAAAGGAATTAATTACAATGAGTCAAAGTAAGTAAAGTTAATAAACTGTAAAAAGTTGAAACTCAACAGCCTCAGTGAAAATCAGACACCGGAAGCTTCTATTACATAATTACTGCTGTGTGGTTTCCGTGGTTACCAGCATAGATTTCGTCACATTTGTCATTTGTCGGGTATTATTCCTTAAAAATAAAACTTGTCGACAAGAAAAAAAAAGAAAGTAAATTCTCCGCGTCATAAGCGGAGTTGAATGCTGAGAGAAGCACGCCAGAGCAGAGCATGTTTAATTTGATTTGCCTAATCGTTGATTCCACCGCATCGACTTCCACAGTCGACTCCACCACGTAATACCTTGAACCGGCACTTGAAATGGATACATGTATTTTAAGCATAATAGGTTTCCATTCACAAGCACATTCCACAGTACGAACGACTCCGGCTGAAGGTGGTTGCTAATACGTGCCATTACAGTACGAAGCGACGTGAAATACCAGGAAAACACGCGTGTGGTGTGTTTCTGTGGTTGTGTTCGTACGCGAAAGAAACCGCTCCTTGGATCTACTCCCCGAGCCGAGTCCTTAACCGACCGGCGAAGGTCGCCGGTAGGTTCTTGATTAGCGAAGCTCCGTTTGGCTCGCATGTCAACCTGTTAAACCATCCATATGATAAGCAAGCGGGACGGCTGCCGTGTTTTTCAGCCTGTTGGCATACTTTCACGACCCGGTGCTCGGTTGTAGCAGTTTCCGTCACTGGTGATGTCGTGTGACAGAAACACGAAATACGACCCTGATTCTCGGTACACCCTGTTAACCGACCGAAGATTAAACGAGAGCGTCTTAAGCAAACGCACATTCCCATTCGCCACCGCCACCGTGACCGTGCCGGCTTCAAGTACTGTTGTAATGCAATGCCACCGACTCCGGTTGAATGTGCCCTTAAACTTCGAAAAGACATCCTTTCGGTTGAGCTGGTGCGGGGAGCGCGGAATCCCCCCAGCGCACTTCCGAGGGGAACCGGTTGACCGGGTTCGGTGGCTAAGCGGGCACGATGGGACTCCACTTAACGCTCAAGGACGATTATTAACCGGCTTTGTATAGGACGATTTTGCAGGATGCCATTTCATTTCTTGCTATTATCCTTCCTTTCCTGTCGCTCCCCTTTACTTTCTTCGGTTATTGAACTCATCAATCAATGAAGCAAAAGCCAATTGATTAGCTTCCAAATCCAATACATCTATCCATCACTGGTTTTTCAACCGGAAGCACACTTCGTCGCTATGTTCTTTTCAAAGTCACACGTTATATTATAAATTGACCCAGTTTTATTGAGTGTTTCTAGGTTCGTTCCTGACAGGAGGCTGAAGCAAGTGTCCTGACAGAGGGACGCGATTCGGAAGAGGAAATTTGAACAATATTGACCCTAAGATCGAAGCATGAATTATGATTAATATACCCTCACCAAAAGGGTTCACGATTTCATGGGTATTTGAATCTCCGTATCTCTTTACTGTCGTAGACCGATACGCTCTAATAGTCTAGTAGGTCGTTTATTGTCAGATACTCTACACAAATGTAATCCGGTATTGCAAACGATGTTTAAAAATATATATTTAAATAGAAAGTGAACTCCCTTCATTCCTTGGGACAGAGTCTTCTTTGAATATTAATAAGATTAAATGCCAGCTGTTTTTGTACTTATCCCACGTTTCAGGGGCTCGGTAAGAAGTGTACACATTTATTTACGAGTTTAAAAACATGTAATTAGAAGTAATTATATGGTCTGAAAAAAAAACTGATTATCTTTAAAGATGTTCCTAAAATGATGAATCGATGTATCACAAATTTGGGCAAATAAAATATCTGCGTGTGACGGATTAAAGTGTTTTGTTCTAATTTGCGTATTTCCCGTGTCAATACTTAATACCCAAACAACATTTTCAAATTATTGTTTTGTTCAACTGAGCCTGGTCTAAGTTAATAATTTATACCAAGAACAATACTGATCCGCGGCCCGTGTATGCTTTACAATGCTTTTTTACGCGCGAAGTTAATCGGGTTGACTTAAAGTTATTAAATTTTTATTTTCCACGCCAAGCTTAAACATTTGCCAGCTTTCCATCTGAACGGATTTTGGAAATCACATTATGTTCAGTATTTTGATATTGTAAGATCCCGCTTGCCAACGATTTTATCGGAGACTGTATACAACGTTTGCGTGCAAGTATTTTTTAAGTTTGTGTGGCAATGGTATTGCGTACGATTTTCAACGATTCATGGAAATCATATCGTAAAATAAATAAAGACTCGTTTATGAATGTAGGATCCATTTCTGTAGGAGCTGCCCATGAATTTTACGAGTAAAAGAATTTTGAATTTAAATGTACCGTTGGTAGTGAAAATGCTTGCATTTAGCTAAAACAAATTGAATATTTTGAGTGAATATTACTGAATTACTAATATCTGAAAGCCAGCAATAAGGCCAGGCCGTCCCTAGAGAATAAAAAAAATATTTCTGAAAGATTCAATAAAGGTTTAACGTGAGTTCAATAAATAATTACAAAAATTATATTTGTAAATTTCAAATATAATGGAATTGAGTT
>JXXA01015371.1:0-10899 GCA_000956255.1 Anopheles punctulatus
GTTTTCTGCTCCTTCGACCTAGCGTTATCATCCTTTCCACCTTTATCCTTTGCTTTCTTGCCTGGCTTGTCGCGTTCCTGCTTCTTGTTGCCACCATTCTTATCGCCATTCGGCTTTCCGCCCTCCGGTGGCACCTTTGACTCTTCATCCTTCCTTTTATCCTTGCGGTTTTTCGATTTTTTATCCTTTTCATTCTTCGGCTTCCCATCGGCACCTTGGCCGGAGTATGCGCCCGTCTTGGATGCGATCTGCAGCGAGCTTAAACGTGGCAGTGCCGTCTGTTCCATGAACTCGTTAAACGCCTCCTCCTGGATCGCGTCCGGTATCGCCTTCGCAATCTGCGTCTTCTTCATGAACCGTTCGTCGTCACGCATACGCCGCTTTTCATCCTGCTTGCGGCGACGTTCGTCACGCTTCTCCTGCTTCTTTTGTGCGATGTATTCGAGCAGAGGCGTGGTGGTCGTTTTTTCCTCTGCAAACAAATCCAAATAGAGCGTTCTAGAGCGACTAGTACGGAGAACAACATACTCCACCTCCAACTTACCTTGCTCCAGCTTAAAACTAAACTCCTGCGTACCCCGCCCGTGTAACGCTTCCTGTGCTTCGATTTCTAAAGCCTCCTTAAACGCGATAAAGTGCGTGTCGGTTTCAATCGTACCACACTTCGGGTCCTTCTTGCGGGATCGATTCTTCTGCGGCTTCTGGTACGGTGCGTACTCCACTACCGCCTGATACGCCAACCCCTTGCTGTCGACGAATGTGTACCCATCGAAGCTATCGGTGAACCGAAAAATATCCTCCGGATTGGTGAAGTTTATATACGCATGGCACGATGCATTCTGCCCCAGCGACCAGTCCGGTCCTACGAAGTAAAACTCGTCGTGCTCTGGCATTTTGCCATCTATCGAAATCTGCTCACAAAACAGCTGCTCCGTCATCGTTGGTGGCAGCCGGCGTACGATGACACGCGTCGGAGGCGGAGGGGCATCCTTCTTACTCTTTCGGTTGCGTTTACTGCTTCCTCCGGTGCCCTTGCTCTTCTCTTTCTTCTCCTTGCGCTTGGTGGCCGGTGGTTTGTCCTGTTTGTCCGGACGGCCACCAGCACCAGCCCGTTGCGTGCCACCGGACTTGGGTTGGTCCATCTGGCCACGATTGTCAATGACCGCCACGGCTGTTACGATACCCGTGAACCGTACCAGCCGAGAAATCGGTTTGAAACTTTCACTTCCCGCACACGTACTCGCATCGAGGGATTTTCACGCGTGGAACCGTCCAAAAAATGCCTCTGATGCTTGCGTTAGCGCTGTTATTTCGGAACCATGACAATGATTTTGTTTTGATGTTTTGACGGCGGTATTAGCAGTGGTTTGAGCAGAGGCCGCCACGCGGTGCTATTGTATTTTCCATCTGTCAAATGTCACATTGCGCGAGCAAAACATTTCTATTGAAAAGTGAAGTGAACTTTTCCGATTCATTTCCCTACCGAAGCCGGTAAACCACGGAAAAGTTGTTTTTAAGTCCAGTAATGGCTCTTTTACTACGATTATCCCGTCAACGAACACTTTGTGCTGCAGTTCTTCAACCCGCCCGTATCGGTTCCTGCCTCAAATTCAGCTCAGAAATACCACCACCGTCGACTACAAATACTTCCGATGGAGAAGATTTGGTTGCAAGTGGCAGAAAAGTTGGTGGATTCGCCAAAGCGTACCAAAAACACAATGAATCACTTAATCCTGAGCCTTCCAACGAACCTCCAAAGACGTTTGCGGCCTTGTTGCGGAATTCAAAGTTCATTGATGTGAGTGGAAGCTTCATTTAAATGTTCGTAAAACGTATCGCTCATCCTTGCTTTGCATTTTTGTTTTAGCTAGGTGATCCGGAAGGCAAGGTAGTAACTGGAAAGATATTCCACATCGTTGAAGATGATCTTTACATCGATTTCGGGTGGAAGTTCCATTGTGTTTGCACACGACCGTCAAAGAATGGAGAGTAAGAACGATTTCTTACGCTCTCGGAAGTCGCTTTCATTAATGCTTCTGCTTCTGCTGCAGGGATTACGTGAGAGGTGCACGAGTAAGGCTACGTGTGAAGGATCTCGAGCTGTCGACACGGTTTCTTGGATCGAACAAAGACCTTACCCTACTAGAAGCCGACTGCCAGCTGTTGGGCTTGATTTCTTCTCCTGCGACTCGATCACAGCAACCGAACCGAAGCACGGAGTTGCTCAAATAACGAAATGATACCGTCTCTATTCGCAATTGTTCAGTAGAGTAAATAAGTCGTAGAATATATTATAATTCACCAAAACCACTTAGACGCGCGCGCGTACATACACGTACTGTATTTACATTCCAAGATGACCCGTTTACATTTTACTTTTTCGCATCATAAATTGCATAACTGCGTTCATGGATTCTTCCGTTTGGTAGCGTCCCAGCAGTGCCTCCGCTTCAAGATCGTTAGCTTCGTGCAACTTATCGCGCTGGAATCGGTTCACTAGCATCTTGCTGACTTTGATCGAACCGATAGGTAGATTACCATATTCTAGTATCTGGGGCCATAGTTTAGGTTCGATTTCCTCCCGCTTAACCACACCCGCCACGACGTTAAACTGAAGCGCTTCCTGAGCGGTCATGCGATGGTTCAGTAGCAGCATTTCCGTAGCCTTGCTGCGTCCCATTAGAAGCGGGAACGTGTAGGACGAACATCCTTCGGCGCATAGGCCCAGCTTGGTGAAGGGTGTGTAGAAGTAAGCCGACTCGGCCATATATATAACATCACACAGCAGAGCCGTGGTGGCGGCTATTCCTATCGCTGGCCCATTGACGATAGCAATCAGCAGCTTATCGAAGGAAATGAAGGCTCGAACCATTTCCTTCAAAATAGCATTCCCACGGGCCAGTTTCTCTTCGATCGGTCCCTCGTCTGTTACTGCTGATACCATATCGTTGCCGGAGCTGTAAAAATCGCCGGTTCCGGTGAGAACGACAACATTAACCTGCTCGTCCCGGTTCGCTGCGTTCAGCGTATCGGCCAGATCCTGGTACGTCTGCTTATTGAGTGCATTCTTCTTGCGTGGATTGTTGATCGTTACCCGTAGTACGGTTCCGAAGCGTTCCAGCTTCAGATGAGCGGGCTGTTGTACACTAGTTGCCATTTTCGTTGCTTTTCGCTGGAGTTTGCACTTATCCGCCCGGTTTGAAACGGGTTATTGTACTAAAGCAAGAAAATGTACAACTCACGCTGATAATGCGAGCAGGGAAACGATAACGACCTGTTGACTTTGCTGCCAGAAGGAACGGACAAGGGTCATACACGATTGTTTTACGGTTGGAATGGATTATGTACCGGAATGTGGGATGTATGATTTATATTGCGACCAGGGGGTAGAAGATGCTATTTATGTTTTGCATTAACCGAACTAATATTTTTATTTCGAGTTTGTTTTAAAATTTGCTTAAACGAAATAACTATAAAAAGAATAGACAAGCATATTATCTAGCTGGATCTTTCTATCCGAATAATTGGTGCTTGTAGAACGGCAGAAATTATAAAACAATAATTTTAATTTTGAAGTGAGTCGATCGATCGAATTTCGATTAAACCGATCGCATAAAATGGATGCTGTTTTTATCAATTTGTTGTAAACATTCTAGATAATGTTTTTTTTTCTTTCTTCTATCTTATCAATTTGTTAAAAAAAATCTATTAAAACCTTATTAAAAACGAAAATGGCTGCAATGAAATAAATAACATATTCGTTGCGAACCCACCATGGTAAACCACAGTGCGGGGAGTAGTCGACGAAAATGACGTGCGTTCTCTACGAAACGTCAACTGACAGCGCCGACTGACGCTCATTCATCGATTCGACCAGCTATTTCACATCCGGTACGACGTCGGCTCGTCGAGAGGCAGATTTGTGAAAGGAAAAGGCAGAATTTTTCCGCACACAGACCCCGTGAGAACACGCACGGTAGTGGCCCGTTTTCCGTGAAGAAGCCGCCCGCCCACCAAACTCGTACGTGACGGCTGCCCAAGCCAGCGGTGGGTGGAAAATCTGTTCCGAAAAAACCCGTGTTCTCTCGTAACGCCGAGCGACAGCAAGGGGAACCCGAAAACGCACGGTTGGTTTCACGGTTTCCGAGCTGAGATGGTCTAGTGGGCCGTGGGGAAACGATTAGTGTGTGCGTTGATAGTGCGTGTGTGTAATGAAGAAAGGGAAGCCGCGACATTTTTCAGTGGCAAACGGTAGCTAAAAAACGACGTGTGTCAGTGTGTGGAGCAGGAAGAAGAGAAGGAAGAAGTTCAGCACGGCCCGTTTTTTCTGTCGGCTAACTAAGGGTGACCAGCCACTGCACTCCACTCGGCTCCGTGTGGTCCAAAACCGGTGCGTGCGTGTGTAGCGTGTAATGTGTGTGTGTGAGTGTGAAAGAAAACCCCGTGTAGCACTTTCAGAAGGGGTGAGGCGGAGCGCAAAGACGTAGAAGAAAAGGAAGAAAAAAACCTAGGAGCCTACTTTTCGCGTTCGACCTTTACGCCGACGACGTTGCCTAATCGGCGAAGAAAGATTCTTCCCGGTTTCTGCACGGGCAGAGTTGCTCCCTTTCTTCTTTCTATAGTTCTTCTGGCTTCGCAGTTCGTAGTGTCGAACTATTCTTCCGGTGATGATTTTTCCGTTCTCCCCTTCGTGGGACACAACCCTACAGAGAATATGACAAGGCCGCGTATTATCGGTTTCATATTTCGGCTGTTCGACGGAAGACCCACCGTAGGAGAAAGAAAAGAGTTTCGCAAAGTAACGCGAAACGTCAAGTTACACAGAATGCACAAATACGCACACACGCATACAGTGAACCGTGCCGAAGGGAAACGGGAGGAGAACATTTATTCGCTTCTAATTAGATAGCCAGCACTGTGCGCGACGACGAGCTGTCAAATAGCGATAGTGTCTGGGGTCCTGCTTCTGCGGTCCGGAGATTACAGGCCCGGAGAACCAATAAATCGCTAGTTCCGTTCGGAAATAGTTTCTCACCGGATGTTACATCGGGCAGATGCAGGGCTAGTGAATTCCCAATATTGTGAACCAGATTTTGTTCTCCTCTCGCCTTCCCGTCCAAGTGCTTCTCGTGAGTCAGGTTGTTTCAGTGTTTGCGCGTGTGTGTGTGTCGTGTCTTTATGTTCAAAACGATGATTTTTTTTGTTGCAAATTCTCCATTTTAAGTTCTTTAATGTATAGGAATATCTTTATATTTCTATTTGTTTAACATCTGAAGTGCAGGGCACACTTACACCGACGCTTACTTTTTCACGTCGAATATGTGCCGCGATGTGAAAATCGGGACTAGTTCCCGCCCGGCAGCCGGGTCGGTGCCGGACCACCGACCATCGTCTGCAACTCGCACACCCCTCAAAACGCCGTGGAATGTGATCTGCACGATACGAATACACTTAAGCACACAAACACACGCATGGTATTTAGTCACTCATTCCGGTAATATGATTTTTTTCTTCACAGGTTGTCAGATTGGTAGAGTGTGATATTTTCGAATCGCAGTAATCCGTTTTCATCTCCTGGAGGGTCCTTAGGAGAATGTGAGCGATTGAGAGAAAGAGAGAGATAGAGAGAGAGAGAGAGAAAAAAAGAAAAAAAAATCTATAGTTTGACGAAAAGCAAGTCCCGGTGAATGATTTAGCTGGTAACATACCCTGCGGTGAAGACGGCAAGTGACGTTATTCATATTTTTCGTCGTCGAGTTGTACCGCTCGTGCCCGTGTTTTCTTTACCGGAAATATAGTGCTCCCAAGATTTCCCAAGCGTCGTGCCCCCGGGGCGGAAAGCGAGTGAGGTGTGTTTTCCGCACATCTTTTGTCGCATATGGTGTGTAGTGCCCGTTGCGTGTTCAAGCTGGTAGTGCTAGAGTGTGTCGAACGCGCCTGTGTGTGTGTGTGTATACCGTGAATGTATGTGTCGTGAGTTGAGTGTTTCGTGCGACAATTTTTACCGGGCGATTGCTTCCAGATCGTTCGATTGTTCCCGAACCCGGTACGATCGTCGTTCATCGTTTTAGTACCCTGGTCATCTGAAAACTATACTGCCGCCATCAACGCCGCACGCAGAGACAGGGAACGGAAGGTGTTTGGTGTGCTAGATCAGAGTAGGCTCTGGTAGCGTCCAGAAATCAACGCCGGAACATTATTCAGCCCCCCAGACAACGTCGGTGACGAATGTCTTCGTCATCGGTTTTAGCGCACCGTCCCATCTGTAACCATTGTCATCGACGCCGTCAGCAGCAGAAGAAGAGACAGCGACATCAGCAGCATCCTGCGTCGAACGTGCGGACGGCGGATTTACTGTTTCCTTCGTCTCCGTGCGATGGAGCACCCGCTTAAAACGGTAAGTTTTCTACGCTGTCTTTACCGTCTGCCTGTGGGGTTGGGATTTGGCAGGACGTACGGACGAGTGTCAAACCGATCGAAGGTAGTTTGGATTTTTGTTTCGGGAAATGTGCCTGGGGAGCAACCCTGTTCTGCCTTTTTCTTTTCCTCCGCGAGTTTTTATGAGTGTACCTGAGTAGTTTTTGCGGGATGGGAGTGTTAGTATTGCCGATATCTTGAACATTCTCCAGTAGATGCAGATTTTTGGACAATTTGAATGAGGGTTTATGTTTGCTTGGCTGAAATACTGCATCAGTGGTTGTCCTATGGGGGATAATATGGCGTTGAAGTCATATTGAATACACAATTTTGAGATGTAATAGAAGCTGTTTGATTGTAGATCATTTTATTTTACTGGATGGGAACATTTGAGCATTTTCATCGAGATTGAAACTAACTGCTGCCTGCGTGTGAAAGTCTAAACTTGTAGTGATTAATTACGAAAATTCGCTATAGATGGCGCAATTTTGGGTGGATACTAGGTTTATCGAGCATGTTAGTGTATTGAACATCATTGATATATTAGATAATTCCTGGCTGTGCTAGATTCTTTACCATTGGAAGTATTGATTTCTCACTAAATTACAAATAAATCAAAACACACGAGAATTAGATCGTTTCTTGACGATATTTTATCGTTAGTTCGTTTCTTTTGCGTAATTCACAAGAGGAAAACGTTTAAAACTTGTACCTCTGCTCTTTCGCATAATTACACAAACTAAATTTCGTCATTTTACATTCTGACGCTCCTTCTTTTCCCTTCCTAGAAGTGTCAATTTTTAGAGCGTGTGTATGGGTTTAAGCGAACCAAACGCACAAGTCGGCTAAACACACACTGCGCTCTAGGTCAGCTTCCCTTTTGCCGGCTTCGGCCGGTGATGCGCATACTGTGATCGTTTTTTTTTTTTGCTCCTCTATGTTTCCTCCCGAACGATAGCTACTCTGCTACGGGAAATGAAGAGTGTGTTGCAAGAGGCGATGCTGCCGGTACTTTGCACCAACTCCCCTTTTAGCTGTTGTTTTTTTATGCAATTCCGAACCCCGAAACGGAAAAAGCTCGGTGTGTGTTTCGTCCGAAGAAAGAGAAGCGGAAGAAAATGCCGGTCCGCGGACGATCTCGGCAAAGAAAATGCAAAAAAAAGAACCCTGTTTCTTTCGGGTGGTCTCTCAATGGAGTGGTTCGTTCATTTCATCCCCGTACGTCATCGTCGATGGCGGCAGCCGTTTGTGTGTGTGTGTGTGCGCACTTGTGTGCCGACTTTCGGAAATTGGTAGAAAATGACAGTCGTGTCGCGGGCAAGGGGAAAGGAGGTTTGAACTGTGGCATCTGACGTCGAACGTCAAATGAAGTAAGTTACGCGCGGGTCCTGTGTGTATGTATGTGAGTGTTTTGTTCCCTCTCTAGTATGCCCGCAACCCGCTGGGGTGTTTCCCTTTTTTGGGACCAGCTTCCTTTTTCGGAACGTCAGGGAGGTGGCCGTCAAGTGACGATAGGACCTACCACCACCTCCTCCCCCACTGGTTGGTGATGAAAATGCCGCCTCTCGCTCCGGTGGTGCGTTCGTTCAGATAGCAAAAAACAGATGCCGGCCTCGCGACTACCAAATGCAACCGCATGACGGAAGAGATTTTATGACGTCTAGTTGTACTGAACGTCGACGGAATTGGCCATTTCATGCGGTGTGAATTGGCGACACACTGCAAGAAAAGGTAAAGCTGTACGGATAAGATGACGAATTCGCGGTTCTTTGTATCTTCACAACTCTTGGTTGCGAACTTTCGACTATGGCACCTAAGTCGGTTTCGTTTTCTTATTCCGTACATATATGTCTTTACTATCGGCCGGCTTGGATTATCATGTGATAGCGAGGAGGGAGGCGAACACACTCTTCGGGTCACTTACGAAACTTAACCCTAATTAATGAATGACTGTCACCTGAGAGACCTATGTACTTCTTCGTCTGGAGACATCGTCTTTCAGACCATTCATTACCATAAATTGAAGTCAGGAATATCAAATGCATAGTGAAGTCCTCAAAGTTGCGATCATCGAGGCTTTTATCATCATCTGATCTTTCTGCTTTTCTGAATCAGCTTTCGGATATATATATTGTGATCCATCATTATCTTTGTGCCTATTTGATATGATCGAAGATCCTGTTAACGCTGGAAGAATCTAGCGCCGCTAATTGTTTGCTCGAGCTAAATGAATGTAAATGTAATTGACGTTCTCCCCGCGCCCCGGCGGTGAAGATAATGTGCATGTTTTCATTCGTCTCCATGAGAGATGTAACACCATGTCCCAGTTCGAATTATTTTTTTAAGGCTCCATCTTATCGTGTCCCCGACACTCGGGCCAGGGGGAATGTCCGTGTATCAGAAATGTGTAATGCCGATGTAAAAGTAGCAATGTATTTCGATTAGCGTTTTGTTGCTTGGCTCCACGGTTGGAGCAAATAAAAGAAAAAGAAATAGAGTATGCAAAATAAGTTGGACATCATCATCACCGTCGACCGACCCGTTCGTCGACTGGCCGACCGATTGCATCTCACACATCTTTCCTTTATTTTTTATTGGCATGCACCACACGATGACCTCAATACCGGGGCCTGGTAGCAGCAGCAGCAGAACCACAAACCAACCGACCGCCCCTTATGCCAAATATAGATAAGTGCAGCAAGCGGAATTTCTTACGAAGGTTTTTTTTATTCTCTATCTTCATATTTCCTTCACACACTTCACGCCTATGTTTCGTTTGTGTGTGAAGTGTGAAGCTTAATGACTATATCGCTTACCTTTGCGACTGCAAGTGCACAACACAACAACTGCCCAATGACTGTCCGCTTCCGCTGCCTCCTCCCGCAGGCAGGAAGGGAAAAGCGGCATTGCATAAATTTGTAAGATCAAACTCTTCACTTCACCCCACGTTTTTGATGACTAAGGGGAGACAGCTGGACAGGAGGAAGAGGAGGAACCGTGACGATTACCTTTCGCCGGTGAGAAAATCTATGGCGGCATCATCTATGTTTAGTGCTCCAGATTTGAAGCGTTTTATATGGATTAGCGTTTGTACAAATTCAGAACAATTTCTCAAATATTGGTCAAGTCAGCTAAATAGTTATTTAATATAACCGACGAGATGCTAATTTTTTGATTTTGATTTGATTTTTTTTTGTGGCAAAATTGTTGATGCCAAGCCCTGATGCTTCCTCAATTCGAACAGGTGAAAGCGATCGTGCAAATTTCGTCGATGTTTTATATTTGCTGCTTAAAAGCATATTCAGTTCATTTATAATGCCTCAGTGCTGAATGCTTGGGAGTGATTTATCCCAATAATGGTCACGTTTTCAACAATCTTTGATCAGCGCTGCTGCTGCGCTGTATTTGATTGAATATTTGAATATCTCATTCATAATTTACGTCTGATAGTTTAAAAGACAAACAGATTACGTTATGATTTATGATGTTTTTGCCGAATTTTTGAATCCATCGTATAATTTTTTGATGATTTTATAGACACTTTTTAATCTATTGTACAAATTTTTGAAGATTTCCAAGGTATGTTTGCCGCTTTTACTTATATTTTTGAATTTGTTCCACGGTTTTGAATCGTGTAACAATTTTTTAAATGTATTTTTGAATCCGTCCCATAAGGTTTTAACGCTTTTCTACACATTGTTTAATTTATCCTGTGATTTGCGAACATTTTAGCCGAGTTGTTTGAACTTTTATAGCAAACATTTGTAACATTTTTGAATATTTTAAATTTTACGCAATCCGGTGTTAAATTAAAAGCGTTTAATATTAAGTAATATGAATCGCATATTCAGTAGATATGTCATCGCAATCGTTCCTAATGTCGTCAAACCAGCCGTGAATCATGCAATCGGCAAGACAATGCGCCCCACTAGTCTGTTCCTGCGTACACCGGTTGGGAAGTGTCCTAAATGTGGGGTTAGGATAACCGTTCAAGCGCACTATATTTTCTTCTGCCACACTTCCTCTTCCACTCTTCCTGCAAACCTTTACTCTGCCGGGTCAATCCTTTTTGTCCATCAAAATCGAAGAAGAAAATCGAGAAGAAAAAGTAGAAATGAGCGTGCATGAAAGCAACCGTTTGTTTTACTTAAATAGTACACGGAGGGAGTAGTACATGAGAGGAGAAAGCAAAACGGAGCAAGCAACTTATTTATACTCGAAATGTGTGTCCGTCTTGTAGTAGACTGCTTAACACCTTGCCTCCTTCCATATGTCGTTCCAGTGTGTCTGTGTGTGTGTATGTTTGCGTGTGCGTGTAATGTAATTTTGTATTCTTTTCTTTTCTTTCTTTCCTCTTTCTCTCTCTCTCTCTCTCTCTCTCTCTCTCTTTCTCTTCCTCGTCTATATTTCTTTCTATCTCTCGTGTGTGATGTGCGTAAGATTGCCTAAATAGTGTTGATAGTGCGGCAAGCAGAAAAACGT
>JXXA01015372.1:0-15146 GCA_000956255.1 Anopheles punctulatus
AATTATGGAAAAATTATTATTTTTTCATATGAAACAAATAAAAAAGTATATCTTACATCTATAAGCTCTCTTTAAAACTATCATGATTGCTACGGATGAGACCAATCGAACAGTAATTTAGTAACCAAAAAAAGCTTTGATTACAACAAATCGTTCGCAAAATGGATACATGTATTAAGAACTAGCAAGACTTGCTAACATGTTTGACATAAAACCAATTAAAAGATTGGACATATCTCAACCTCTTCTTCCTTCCTAGCATATCTCAACCATACATTGTACTTCAACGTTCGTTGTCTGACATCAGGATGATGTATAACAACTGCGAACTAAATATATTCAAACTAGCAAGTTGATTATCACACTACACTATAGTTTCCATCATCTTTATCATTCAACAAGTTGATAGAGGATTCCATGGCTCTCGTTGCCCGTCGTCAGCGTAACGTACGTCTTATCTAATAACTCTTAACTTGCCTCGAGAAATGGGCTATGAATCTTGCCGTGTCTTGTACGTGCTTGGAAAGTATAAGAAGCCCGCTCGATTCCACTTCCGCTTTTTGCCTCCTACTACAACTCCGGTTCTGTTTATCATCGATAGCTACAAGAGCAAAAAAGACAAACAACGGCCGAAGAAACTCAACAGGGAGGCATCAAAATCTCATCAATTATCGTAATTATACCATAATCGATGGGTGGATGATGGTGTCTGTGTCTGATATGTTTATTTGAGTGATAAAATGAAATAATTAATCGCTCAGCCCAGTGCAAATAGAAAAAAGAGGGCTTTGTCTTAAGCAGTTTTCGTTTCACTCTCACACGTCGTGAATACTTAATTGGTGACACACACGAACGAACTTTATCGATCGAGGAATTAAGCAATGGTATCTTAAATATACACGGTTTACAAGGAAGAAAATTAAGCAATCTACCGGTTTCAAGGGTATCGAACTCCTTGTTTTTTTGTTTTTTTTGTCTGTGTCATACCAAATGTTCCCCAAAGACATTTACAATCAACGACTTTGGTTTTTTCTCGCCCAACAAAAAGCACCAGCAAGGAGTTATCAAAAACCGTTGATCGGATAGCAATAAACACGGATTTGCTGCAAAATTTGGCATTAGCGAGTGTCAGTTTCTCAGCTTTGCCACGATGGTTTATTTTGAGCTTTCCGCCGTTTCCCCACTTGCTTCCCACCCCATGAAGATGATATCCCGGAGGCATTCAGAAGAAAGCGGATGTCTAAGTTGTCAGATTAATTTCTTATGAAAACAGTCGCCCACCTCGGTGAGGAGCATTCTGTTTATTCGTTTTGTCGCTCTCCTTCCCACCACTGACCCATTTTCTAGCTCGTTCCATTTATTGTGTAAAACGGTATATTTTATATTGAATAGGAACGATGGACGACCAGTGTCAGTGTCGTCTAAACTCTCATTAACTTTTTCTTTTAAAATGTTTACGGATTTCTGCAGAGGGCTCTGATTTGTCTCTGAATTTTATACCGATTGTTCTTAACATCCGTGTTTCTTCCATGGATTGCGTTTTCACGCTCAAAGGTCGGGACGGAAGATTGATTTGACATTTCTCACGCACGTGTTACAACCAAGCGGAGCGGGTGATATCTGGCATAGCGAGTAGAGCGAACATTCCGTAATTATTGTAGAAGGCATTAGTCACAAGTTTCTACGTCGTGATTCTTATGTACGCCGCCCAATACACACTTATGGGAAGAAATTAACGAAATCTCGCAACAAGCGTCTTCAACAAAGTCAATACATGTCATTCGCTATGCAGGACATCCTCCTTAGTAGCTAATCTCTACTTCCAATTTGAAGGGCCAATTTAATGCCATAATCACCTCCGATTGAAAGAGCAAACACATCATGCGACCTTTTCTCACGGGGTGGTGGCTTTTGTACGTGCGCTTTTTCCACCCTTCCGACAGACAAATGGGTCAATAGAACTAATGGAACACCGAAACCGTCGGCCTAATCGGTGCTTTATTACTATTATCATTAAAGCAACACACTCCGGGAGGAACCAAAAAACGAGAGCAGCTCTGTTTTATGTGTCCCGTGGCAGTCTCTCGAGATAAATCAATGAGCTCAGCTAATTAAATTTTCATGAAACGACACAGTTTCGTGCAGCTTCTCCTCTAACCGATCTCAACCCGAGAGCACAATCGCTGTAACGTTCTCAGCCCACAAACAGTCGTCCCACGAAAAGCAGCAAATGGAATTTGGTTAGCACGCGTTCATAAACGTTGATCGGGCTAGATTGAGCTGAAGTGAAAGGTTTTCTGCTGCAAGATGTGTAGATGGCAAACCGAGCGATACGGAGCGTTGGAAACTGTTGGGCTCAATATGGCACGCTTATTGAGATGGAAATGGATCACCATTTATCTTGATCAATTATAACACCCACCTTACCTTCGGGAGGGGGTACAGCAAAATCAAACATAAATAAGGAACGTACGCAATCTGTGGATGGTACAAGCAGACGCGGCTATTGGATTGTCACCTTAAATTAGCTGACGTTGTAAGCTGTACTGTGCACTGGTTTGCTAAAGGGAAGCCGAGAAGCGCACATTTTTAAACATCTATTTGTGTTTTTAGAATTTGAAAAGAATGATTCAACATCATTTTAAATAAAACCAAGTGAAGTAATTTCTAAACAATTGGCAGTTATGAATTTCGTTTTGTCCATACATTTTTGTTTTCAAAATCTAGCATCTTCCAAGTATTCAAATAGATCTCTTATCAATCTCTATTAACAGAATTTTATTGCTCTGGTCAATATGATTTTACTTTTTGAAATTTGGTGTAATCTTCCCTTCATGTTCATCAAAACAAAGCTTTTGGTAGCGTTTTTATTTTGTATCAAATATGCTTCCATGTTTAATGAAAATGGATATTGCATGTACATTGTCCCACTCATGGGCCAAAATTTAACGCGAACGTTGTGGAAACTTGTCGCCATTCTCGCCGTCATTGAACGCGTGAGTAGTCCGTGCGAATCGTTTGCATGAGACTGAGAACTAATATTTATGTGTGTATGTATGTGCGAGAGACAAAGATGGAAGACACGCGAGAGAAAAAGAGAGAAAGAGAGAGATTGTGAACGAAACAACTTACTTTGCACAACTTCGAGCATCGATTTTTAAAGCTAGCTCTTGTGCAAACAGTTTCAGTTTGATATTTCAGGTCTGTCTTTCACATCCGCACAGTAACTTCCCAGAGTAATATCTCCAATGGAAATGCTATTCACTCAAATAACGTGCCTTAAGGTGGAGAAACCTCTTTGAAAATCCTGCTCTATACACTTTCCACTTAGCACATTGTGACGGGAGTCCGTTACTTTCCTACGCAAGAAAAAGTGGCACCGCGGTGAAGCTGTAAAAGAAATCTGAGTAAAACCCCTCGCTCATGGAATGGTTTGTGAAACTGTTGTGGATTCTGTCACCGTCAGTAGCGCCAGCCTTTGCGCCGGTGGGACCAAGGCGCTTCTTTCCATCGCAGGTAAGCGTCTCATCGTTATGCGGTCGCACATTTGGTTGTTTTTCTTTTCGCTTTCTCTCCACGAAGTGCCACAGGCACCATTTACATACTCATTTCATATTCGCCCTCTGCTACAAGCATGTGCACTCGCGCTTGTTCATGTGCTTGCTCTGCTTTCGTGTGTGTGTGTGTGTGTGGCGAAAAGGAGGCATATAGTTAGGGAAATGGAACACAGATGGAGTGCGTGGCGCAGCAGGGAATTTTCCAGCAATTATTGAAACATAATTGATGCTGAAAATAGGTTTCCACCAGCAGTGCCGATTGGAATGCACTGGAGAATTCGTACCGCTCACTCCGGGACTCGATAACGATGAATTGAATTTACCCGGACTGATGAGCCGAGCGGCTGTGAGTAATGAATTCAATATGCACTTGGCTCCGGAACCTTGGGTCCGGGTAGGTCAGTGATGATTAGTTGGAAATTGTGTTGGGAATTGAGTTGTCACCTCGACTATAGGACAGCCGATGTGGGGTTCTCGATTGTAGAACAATGGACAAGATATGACAATTTGAAATATGAAACTATGTTTCAAACGAACTTACTGTGAAGGTTGCATATCACTAAAGTACAACATATTTTTTTAAGTTATTGGAAACTTGTTCATTCTTTGATATTCATGTTTATAATGTTTAGATGTATTAAACATTTTAAATTGAAATGAAACTTTTTTGTATAATTTACTGATGTTGTTTTACTTTTAGTGTTGATTCTCCTTCACTTTTTTTCTGGATTTCTCTCTTTTTCTTTTTTATCGGAATTTACTAAGTTATTTCCTAAAATGTATCTTTTCATCAATCTCATGAGTTTGTGATGCGACCATTGATTAGAGGGAAAATGTATCAACACAGATTCCCTAACCTGTTCCATCTTGCTAGCAGCAAGCAAGAGGTACAAATTATTACCTCAACTTCCACCTCCGCTCGTG
Organism: Anopheles punctulatus; assembly: GCA_000956255.1. Classification (NCBI taxonomy): domain Eukaryota; kingdom Metazoa; phylum Arthropoda; class Insecta; order Diptera; family Culicidae; genus Anopheles; species Anopheles punctulatus. The sequence continues at coordinate 4,482 of JXXA01015372.1, forward strand.
GTGCTACGATCACGTCACTTGACGTAAGTTTACGATATGGCAAGTTTTCATGGAATGAAGATTCGAGACAAAATGATTCACGCTGGGTCTGAAGCCAACGTTTTCCTTCCCGATGGAACAACATACTTGGCACATTTATCTTCCCCCGGACCTGTCCTCCTGCTCCTCAAAACTCTCTGCGTATGATGTGCGCATAAATTTTGCAAATAAATATTGCTCCCCACCTTCGCTGGTACGACCAGACCGTAATTCATAAGTGCAAGTGCACCATGCGCTTGTACGAGTGTGTGTGTGTGTGTGTGTGTGTGCACAGGCAGCTGTATCATGTTTCCATCCTCTTGCCGGTGCCGGCAGTAATTAATTGAATATGGGCGATGTTGTCCTATGCCGTGGAAATGACGTCGTCTTCATGTCGGAGAGCTCCGGTGTCGTGCTGATATCATGCACCAAGACACGACCTTCAACCGAGCAAATAAAGTGCGCTCGAATCATCCACTCGACGATTAACGAACGAGAAAAAGGACATGGAATGGCCCAACGAACCACGGTTGCACCATCCAACCACCTTTACACCCCTCGAGTAAACGAACTGCACCATACATTTTTTTTGTGAGCTATCGTGAGCTAGCACTAAACCAGCATTATATAGCGTTGTGTCGTGTTTAGAAATGAATGCATAATGGGAGGGTTAAACTTTTGTCTCCCTGTTCGCAGCTACAAGCGCGTTGTGGCAAAAGACCGGGGCGATACAGCACAAACAAGCGAAAGATGACGACGATATGTTCCATGACCCCAACCGGCCCAACAGTCTCCGGAGCTCATTTTACATACTGTCAGTGTGCACAGTTTGCAATTTAAGCGTGTGTTCATCCTGCATGTCTTTTGACTTTTACGGGATGCTGGGAATAAAACAATGCATCCCACTGGTTTGTTGCTTTACGTTTCACCCTGCACCAGGCAAGCGATGCTGTAAATTTTCGCTCACGGTTCAAAAGGAGAAAATTTTTGCCTCAAATCCTGACAAACGAAAAAGAAATCTCGCGAGACTCAAAGTACGCAGCTGATGCACTTTCCATGATCCATGAGTAGGAGACACTCTCAAAATTTTTCATCCAAGCTAGCGCCTGGCGCTGTGAACGGTCCATAAAGCCAGGAATGGAATGCATAATTAATTATGGCTGAACACGTCCCATGGCACACGGCCTGAGCGCGCCATCGACTCGAGAACGCTGGGGCATCGATAAGGCACGAAAATTGTAAAGTTCCTGCGTTATGTATTGTGGAATTAGTGATAACAGAGGTACGATTTTCTACGAGGCTGTTAACTAATCGAATGTGAAGTAAATTTGTTCACTTGAATAGAAAAATGATTGAGTGTTTCTTAATTACAAAATCTGGTTTTACGTACATGATTTATCTCTGAATAGTAATAATTAATTCAGTCTAATGATTCAAAAAGTCATTACACAATGGTATGAATGAATTTTTAACTACTAATTTATGCTAGTGCGGTGTGTACGTAGGCACTACGAACAGTATACCTTTCCATCTAGTACAAAATTGATTACTGTTCCTATACACTAATATCCTGTGGATGAAAAATTCACACCCACCTTTTCTTTATTAATTTAGATACCTGTGATGACAAAAATTCAGTTCGAAGGCACGGGTTGAATAGAAATGCGTATGGTGCTGAAAAATTTATCAATTCCACATAACTAACGCCCATCGCGAAGCGCATTCACGACCTAAATCGGGATGACCTTCCACCTTCGTCGGTTTGTCCGCATCGATGAAAAGGCGTTGTTATCCCACACTAAACCTATAACCCTTCCGTGGGGCGCCGCGAAACGGAGCGTAGCAGGAGCCGATGTTTAGACAAACAAAAGGCGACATTCGTCTGGCCAACTCTACCTCCCCTACACCACCCCTTCCCCTTTTCCTTCATTCGCCAGTGGTTGCGGTCGTGTTCCACTTTCGGCAGCACTTAGCAGTATTACCGAAATACACAATTTATACACACCATGACATTGACAAACCCGTCATTATTGTGACATTTGAAGCCATGCGTAAACCCAAAGCCTGGTCCGGCCTGGTCGCTGGGGCTTATTTTATGGGATTATGCGTTTTTTTGCTGTTGTTTTCGGTGCTTTTTTCCAATCAAGTCCGTCTTTGATAAGGGTACCCTTTTCCATCGGTTGCTTTGTGTGGAAGAATGAAGCCACACAATGTTGTAAATTTTCAATTTACATCACGTGAACATTTTGTTAGAGAACTCTATCCCTTTTCACCTATATGTTTTACCTTTTTTTATACGGCATGACAATCTCAAACAATCAAACAAACTAACGTTGGTCAAAAATCGTTTCCACCAGTCAAAACACCCAATCACGTACTTCCGGTAGTGAGCCGTCCGAAGGTGCGGGATTTTCTTCTCGCTACTGTCACACACTCACCCTAGCGCTCTAATTAATGGCTACGAAAGATTGATGGGAACGTCCCAACGCAGGACGGACAAAGACATAAACGTATGTACACAAACACACACGGTCACAAAGTGTTTTGCTCCTATTTCCCATCGTGAACAGAACTGGGGACAAGTAAAAGCTTTTACACGATACGATACGTTTTGTTTTGCCAATAGCATGAACATTGTTTCCCCCGGCTTACACGCACCCCACACACACACACACACTCACTGAGCACCGAAGAAGTCGGTGTTCGGGCACGGAGGACGCTTTTGTTTTTGTTTGCTTTAACTCCCCCTAGGGTGACTGCTCTCTGTATTACACATGTCCTTACACAGCCATCTATCAGCCTGATTGCATTTCCTTGAATGATCGCACAGTAGGTTTTTAAAGGCGTGATACCAAGCAGAATCTAAATATTTTTAACGTTTACACCTTACACCTTAACTCATACCTCACTCTTCGCTCAAGTTATTTACTCTGAGTTAATATCGTGGAAATATGTTTGAAAAATAAAAAATTTAACATTGTTGTAGTATAAAATCGAATTTACTGAAGAACCTCTACTGTACCATTATCCTGTAAACCCACTGTACGGTGCCGATGCCGTATCCTTGTGACGACATTCTCCGGCTCAGGCGAGACCCAATTTCATCTGGTAAAGCTCAAAGAAGGAAAAGCATGAACCCCTCTCTCTCTCTCTCTCTGTATCTATCTCTTTCTTCAATCTCTTCCTCTCACACACACATACGAACACCCTCAGTTGCAGCTCTTACCAGCGAGTCCTGCATGTACGGCTAGTAAAGCGGCAAGCGCGAGCATCTTAGTGTCCGACGACGACGACGACGACGACGACGCCCTATCAGGTTTCTCCTCGGTAGGTGTGCGTCGGTTGCTGGCGCAGCATTGGTGGTTGATCCTGGCACGGCGGTCGAATGTGCGTGCGAAGGTGGACCGGCAGAAAAGGTCCTGCAGGTCGGAGGTTCGTTATGATCCGGTTCACAGTAGGCGCTGCTAGAATGTTAGTTACGCACCGTTAAACTCGTTCGCGTAACTCGTATGGTTGTTGTTTCGTGTATTCTTATTCGTATAGTTTCCGTTTTTTGTTTTGCACTATGTTGGAAAAAAAATTGCACGAACCGAACCACAGTAATGAAAAAAACGCACAGCTTAACTGAGATAATGCTCGCGTTGATATTAAGCGAAAGAAAAATCACTGTACTGCGCACTTCACTTCACTCTCATCACTCACTCATCTGGTCGTTCACAACGGGAACGTTCAACCACTTAGGAAAAGGGAAAAAGTAAGAAAAAAATAAAAAATGATGTACTGAAAAACACTTTTTTGCTCTCCACCGTCTACTATGCACTACTTCTCACATCCAACGATAGCTAACACATGTGCAAGGATTGACAAAACATTAAGGATACAGCCACCATCGGTATTGGTTGCACTTGCAAGTGTGAGCAATCCTTTCCGGTTTTTTTTCACATCGCTTCACAACACTTTATCGGCGTAGCGGCCGCTTTTCACTTTTCGCGTTAGCTCTGGAAAATTCCTCCCCTTGCGTGTAGTGCAATCTGTGTGTATGTGTGTGTTTTTGTAACTTTCTTCCCCCAACGACTGAGCGTTCGACCGTTACTTAACAATTTCATAACTTTCAGCCTGCGCTTCTGCAAACCCACTCGCTAAGAGGCCCCGATGGGTAATGCTATTAATTTTCCCACCCGCACCACCACCATGAGCGCGCAGTTTATTTTCGCACACCGGTTGACACTTGACACATCGGGAAAGCTTGGCGTTTACGAAGCGCTTGCGAGCGTTACGTTATAACGGGCGCGTTTCGGTTCGCTGTCCACTTCTTTTCGCTTCGCTACACTGTCCGTCAACGGAATGAGCATAACCTTAACATGCCTTGTTGCCGTCCGTGGACAGTTTGTTGGCTACGCTGTGAGCCGTGTCCTAGGGGCCTTGGGACCGGTGTTTAAGATTGGCCGACACGGGAATCAAGGATCAGATTCTTCGAACGCTCTGGCACGTGCATGGGCTGGAAGCAGTGACTGAAATGAGAAGGAAAAACAGTTAAGTAAACCGCTAATAGTTGGTTTATCTTTCGTGAGAATGTTGAAGAGAGATATAGATATATATATATATAGAGAGAGAGAGATAGAGAGAGAATGAGAGAGAATATAGTGTCTCAAAAATTATAAAAATAAAAATATTGTGCTGTTTCTTATAAAACTGGTATTATAAAAGCTAAAAGGCAGAGTGAAAAGCATAATGGGTTGGTTTACAAATGTAATAAACCGTGAAACCCAGACCTGTTTGACTGCATGAGCAGGAAAGTCACGCAACCAAGCTTCAAAACTTTCCTCGCAAAAAGCAAACATGCACGAGAGTGATGTACGTTAAAAAACATTTCACCTACGCAGCGGCGATGCTACTAGCAAACATGACAGGTTGTTGATGTCGATAATTATACAATCGCTCGTTTACATCGAGTGGCATGTGCATACATCTTGTTCCCAGCATTCCAGCCTTGACCACCGCACGAGTTTGTTTTGTTTTTTAACCAGTTTGCCGAGATGCATACACACACACGTCCACATAAACTCCCAGCCACCCACAAATCCGTGATTTCCCATAACAGAAAACCTCAGAGAAAGAAAGAGAGAGGGAGAGAGAACGTTTCTCCCTCGGTGGAAAAGCAATAACATCCATCACAAACAATCCATCATAAACCGGAGGCGAAACGATGGTACCGGTACAGCGATGGAAATGGCTTTTCCGTTGTGGCCGACGATGACGGTAGCTCTAAAACCGGTTCTGCCCATGTTTGACACAGACGACTCGATTCGATGGATAAACATGGTGTAAAACCTTGGTGGGATAAACAAATGGATAATGCGGGTTATTGGTCTTTTTTTTTGTACAGTTTCTTCTGCGCAGCGTTCATTATCGTTACAGGACAACGATTTACCTCGTTTTTTCAAATATGTTTGAAGTTTTTGTTTTCTAGTGCATGTTATTCCAACATAACACAAGCTGGTTTAGGATTATAAAACACGATGCGGGAAGTAATGTAGTAAAGCTAAAATCATTACATTATTCCTGTTTTCATATGAACCAGCCTTCGATTACTTCAAAACCTTGAACTTTACTCTGGTCCAAGTCCATGAACTTTGTGCCACACATTCTCATTTCAGCCTCATATTAACCGCCCCAAAAATCACATGAATCTATCATTTTCAAACAACCAATCCAAAACAACACCGAGAAACATGCTTTCGCTGCCAAACAATTCGTGATATGCAAATCAAACCGATTGTACAACTCGGACCGTTGTTCGTCTGTTTTTCGAGTAAACTACGAAACAATCGGCACCATCGGACAATTTGCTCGCCCAAAATCCTTCCCATTCCTGCCGGCGTCAACCCGTTGGGGCGGTTCAGGTTTCATTTCTGTTTATATTGCTTTCGCCCAATGCCATGGCCTGAAAACGGCCACGTGCTGGTGTTTCGCTGCTTCTAGCAGAAGATCGGGATGGTCAGGTTGAATATCCCACACAAACACACAACATGCATTCCTTCTGGCACACCACAGTCGGGTTCACCCTGTGGCAACCACACCGCGGAATGCACGGAGAGCAGGCCATGAAGTTTTAATTTCAGTTTGTTTGTTATGGTGTATCCTCCTCCTGCGTCGTTACCGCGTCTACCAGCATGTAGTGAAATTTCCATCGCTCCCGGATCGTGTGGGGTGCAAAAAAAAACCACAACGGAAAAGCCCCAAACCCTGAACTAATTCACACGTATGAAAAATGCACCAGGCTGTTTGTCGTGTAGCGTTTGGACAACATTCGCGTTTTGATCCCACACGGTGTAGTGGGAGCAAATCGGCTTCATGGGATTTAATTCACGAGATAAACGTAACGACGCTGGACGCTTACAATTTATTTTTTCTTGTACATTTTACAAAACAAATACAAAAAAACTCAAGGCCTCTTTGGATGTTGTGAAAATGATAAAAACAAACAAAAAGGCAAAATACAAATGAAAAATCGCTCGTAAACAATTCGTCTCGTTCTTTGCCACGATGAAAGAAGCGACGACACAGAGAAAAAAAACATTAAATGGTACGAAACCTTGCAGCGCGTGGTATCAACATTAACACTCTTGCCGACGTCCATTTCGTTTGCTCTTTGTACGGTTGGCGTAGCTCATGCTGAAGGTTTGAAGCGAAAAGAAGAATAAACCTAAACTAAACGAGCCAAAGCGTCATTTGCTTTTGTTCGCTTTGTTTCGCCAGAACGTTGGAATGCAGCTGCTAATTTTTGCACCGATTGTTGTGCCATTCCAATGCGAGCGCTTATGGACCTTCCGGGCGATGATAAATGGCAGTTTAATTTGGCCCCGTTTTTCTAGCGGCCATGAAAAATGGGCCAATTCCGACTGAAGTGCACGTAAACCTGGTGTTACCGAATCGGTTCCTCGAACGACGGGAAAACGGATGCTAAGAAGATGGGTAAACTTTCAACGAAAAACAAACTAGCGCAAGGAATGCACGTTAAGACTCAAGATCGCTTGATATATGCGTGATGGAATTTTCCACCAATTTATAGATCCTCAGCCGTCCGCAGTGAGCATCTGCGGCAAGGACGGATACTTCGGTTCCAGTGCGAATAAGTGAACGAGCGTGAAATTAATTGCTCTCTATCAATATTGTGTACCGGGTGGATGGCAAGGGGCACTTCACCGAGCGTACAGAGGTGGACCATGGAAAGGCCAAGGTCGCTGGCACTGATTTATTGGGAGAGAGGAAAAAATCCCAGCTGGACTGGGATTTTTCGTTCACTGACCAATGTTACTGTAGTATCATATCACATTTTGGGCTTCGTAGAAATGTCTTATTCATGATTTTTTTTCTCTTTCATTTAAGTTTGGTTAACTTTGTGGATGATGTTTACATAACAGTTCATCGGTGTATTTGTCACGGCCATTATTTTATTATTTTTATTTCATGTTCTTCAGCAGTTATCTTTAAAGAAACATTACAATATGTTATCAAAATAGAGTTGCCAAATTCTTAGAAAAAAATAGCAAATTATTTGCATATTCCATGCTCCTGTCAAGAAGAAAGCAACGCATCGCCTGCTGTAATCTCGCTATTTCAGTTTTGAGCAAGATTGCAACTATTCATCACAATGTTTTTCCTTTCAACACAAGTTTGTAGCGAAAAAGGTGAAAGTTCTTCCGCGTTCATCGTCACCCAGTACCGTTTCCGATCCTTTACGAGATGCTCTTTGCTATGAAAATGGTGTCGGCTGTGGTTGCAGTACGTGTCACACAAATAAGGCACCCCCCACGGGCAAACGGCGTCTCCTACGCGTTTATCCTTCCTATTTATGCGCATCAAAATGAAGAGCAACTCTCTACAAACGACCTGCCCCCGAGGAAGCGTGATGCTAATAGTACCATGATAAATAATGTTTCCGAACTATGAACACACTGCGGCATTTCTAGCGACAGCCCAACACGTACCACAGCTTGTAACCGATGGATGCTCATCTCAGCAGCCCGGAGCATTCTTTATCGCGCTCTCGTATCGCGGCAACCCATGTCCTAACTCATAAGAAATGGTGTTTTCAAGTGAAAACAAAAGAAGAAAAAACGATACACCGGCAAGTAAGCTCTCGCTAACAGCACGACACACAAAGCTGTGCACTGGAAAGCTTAAGCTCGTACTGATGCAACGCCGTACGATGCAGCACTCCGAGCAAATTTCAAAGCGAGTTTCGAACTACAGCTTCTGCTGCAAACTGACTATCCGATCTTTAGAATTTCGATCGAATGTTGTGCTCTCGTTTGCCAAACAAAGTTAGTCTCTCGAGTGAGATGAACTGGTGCATTTCTCATCCTGCAACAGAGCGCATAGCTGCTGCTGCTACTGTTGCTGCTGCTTTACATCCGTCCAAAAGCGAATGGCAAACTTTTCCCAACCAACTCGGCCGCTGTACGAAATGAAGCGGATTGGTGTGGCTGCGACAAACCAATAAAAAAAACACCATACATGTTCCACCAGAGTGTGGAAGAGATTTCAAAAGCCACTGATCCCCCCGAAGCGGAATGATGTTGCTCTCCATTTCAAGACTAAATTCGCTACTGAACCTAAAAAGTACTGCCTCTGTGTGTACATACAACTGGGATTCATCAGAAATATGAAGTCATGAAGTCAGAAAACCGATGGCACTATGCGCATCAACATCATCATGCAAAAGAATAAAGTAACCAAATATCTTTGACATGATGGTACTTTAACACAAACAAACTTACAAACTTTTTTCTTACTGTAATACGACTCAATAACACGATTAGGCAAACTAATGTCAACACAACTTATGATATGATTATGCTGTTCACGGCCCCATTTATTAATCATTGTTTAATGAAACGGGTTCATGTTTTATTCAGCACCCAAAAGTACGATAAAACACCCATCTTAGTTCTTATCCGGCCTAATTGTTGCATTTCCTTCACCACCAATACCAAAGACAGCTTAATTGTTGGCACTTTGCAAACGGTAACTCCAAAGCACAGTGAAAATAAAACATAAATTATCCATAATCCTACCACTGCGACAGCAATCTCCGACTGTTTGGTCATTTTCACGTCTTCACGAATAGGTGTAGTAGTGTTTGTGTGTGTGCGTGTGTCGAATGCCGGAAGAGTCGATCCAATGGTCGAGCAGGCTCCTTTCTCGATGGTCGTAAATCGTCATCGTTTGGCACTTTTATTGGCCTGAACGGGGCTTCGATGCATGAGCATGAGCCCAACTATAGGTGCCGACGACCGCAAATATTTCATGCGTTTCAATACTCATGAACCCGTACAAACACGATTGGTTTGGCATGAAGGTCATGAAACACGTTTCTTTCTTACATTGTGGTATTATTTGAGTAGATTTTTTTTGCAACTAAAAAATCTTCAACACGACAAGCATTTCAATTCAAACTCAATTCAAGCTCAACTGATACAAAAAGTCTTAACATCTAAGGAACCGCCCGAAAATCGACGCTATACCAAGCAGTAAAACAACAACTGCAGTGATAATATCAAACAGTTGGAGTCGAAATTGCTGCTGTCCAAACCCGACCAAGCGAAATACGACCACCGACAAATCTCAGTCCCGTGGCAACCCTTCCAAACGGAACGAGACCACATAAACTAGAGACCCTGCTGTTCGCTGCGACACTTTGCTATAAAGCGAATAAATTTATGCAAGGATATACCGAAACTGACCGGTTCTCGGCCGGAAAAAGGAAGCGCACTGTGAACGTTTCTTGAGCTGAGCTAGCACGGTATGATTTTCATTCGCTGTGCTTCTAGCCCCGAAACGATGCCACTCCACTGGATTGTGATCCGTAAAAGCTTCAACGTTTTGTGAAGGACATACACGCCGATGAAAGAAAGGAAAGGACAAAACACACAGAATACTTGCACCGAAAAACAATCCACTCGTTCGTGGTGGAATAAATTTGGGTGGCCAATTAGCTACCGAGCGGACCACCCAAGTGGGCTACTACGAAACCGGGTTTTGGTTTGTTTCTTTTCAAGATTCCATTCCATGATATGGAGCTCGGTTGAAGCCGCAGGTGAGCAGGCTTGTGCCCGAAAGTACTCGGGCCGATGCGATTTCAATTAACATAACTTCCGATTCCCACTGCGTGGGAATCTTCCGGCCACGGTTGAGTTGGGATGATTTCATTTAATTTCCGTGGCCGTTTGGAGCAGAAGAAATCACTGCATGAGATTTGGGAGATTTCGGGTTTGGAGTGAGGGCCGGAAACGACTGTTTACATATGGAATGAGTTTTCTGTAGGATTTTAATGAGACTTTGGTGCTTGCGGTGAGGTACAGCGATGATTTTTACTGTGTTTGCTTAGCGTTTGTTTCTCTGCTAAAACTTGTTCTGTTAGAACAATGAGAATGGTTGTAGAAAGCTTAAGAAAACAAATAATGCTAATTTTGGTTCAATTGTTTTACACACCGCAAATGACACAACGCAATGAAGTCGAGGGAAAACCAATGTTATTTAAAAAGCAGACATTAAAGCTAATGGCTTATTCTGAAAGAAGTGAAAGATTCTCTTTCGATCATATATTTGATTTATTTAAATAACGTACACATCTTGTCTCCT
>JXXA01015375.1:0-32404 GCA_000956255.1 Anopheles punctulatus
GCTGTTCCGGTAGCTCGAGTGGCCGATGCTGCCCGCACCACCGCCACCACTCGTTCCGGTGCCGCCGCTGCCGCTGATACTGTTGTACCGTGCCCTGAAGCCCGCCGCCCCCTGTCATGCGCCCAATCCATCGGAATATGAAGAAATGCTGCTCCGCGTCGAGCCCCCGACCTGCAGCAGATGGTGATGGTGGGCGTGCGGGTGGGGTTGGTGCGGATCGTGCGGTCCCGGCGGTGACTGCGGTGGCATCGGGACCAGGCTGTTGCCGTACAACTGCTCCATCTCTTCCAGCTGCTGGGCAAACGTTTCTTCGAGCCGCTAGAATCACCAATCACACACATACACACAGAGACACAAACAGACGGGTGGGTTATGGGAAAGAAAGAAGCACAACAGAACACAGATTAGAGAAAGGGAAGAAAAAATTGACTATTAAACGATGAAAAGTGTCCGCAACACCACCCACCAGACATGGGAATGGGCAAACGAAACCAAACGGACCAACAAAATGGATACAATAAAATAATAAAACGAAACGATATGCTTTTTACAACTACACACGTTGCCCAATGAAGGTGCTAAAGAAAAAATCTTGAAAAGATAACCCCAAACCGTACTAACCGCACCCAGCACCAATTGAATGTAAAAACGTGAATTGTACTTTTAAAAAAGTAAATAAATGCAACCACAACCAAAATAAAACACAACAAACGAAACATAATTACGAACGTATGAACATCAAACAATGTAAACACACCCAACGCAGTTAAAGCAAATAAAATGCTTAAAGAAATTGTCAAAAATCAAAATAAACATAAAAAATATAAAAGTATACGTAAATAAAGTTGCTGCTTTTTATAAATGCAACACCGCATAGGCTGCATCGAAATCACAAGAAGCGATGATCAGCTAAAAATACGTTAGTTAAACCAAAGTGTTGAGTAAGTTGTCTAAAAGAGTCGGAATAATGCAATGTTAAAAAAGGTAGTGCAAATAATATTGCACGTTAGGCTCGAGAGAACCAAAAGAAGCAGAATAAAAACACAATTATTAAAACAAACAACATGTTCAGCGAAAGTGTACAAAAAATAGGGAAACGAAGCGCAAAAATATAGAAGTAAATGCATATACTGTCGTTTTCCGTCGTTATGGTGCAAAAAAAAAAAGAACAAAAATCGCTAGAGAATCAATCCAAGAGACAAATGCCGTGTGCCAGCGTGACAAATGATTATTTTATGCACGTCAAACCCGCATTATGCCGCAGTAATGCACCAAATAATCCGTGTGCATGATGCATTCCCTTTCAGGGGCGCACAACACACTCACGTGCGCACGCACCCTCGGTATTGAAGAGAGTGTGCGCGGCTGCCAAACAAATGAGTTGTCAAACAAGCGATCAATATCGTCAAGATCAACTGAGGTGTGCTGCTGCTGCTGCTGATTGGCACCGTAGTGAATGTGGATCGTTCTTAGCGAAACATACCGATGCATGGTGCATAGAAGCACCATTATAAAGTCATTATTCAGTTAGAACATTCTCATAAATGTACCATTTTTGTCACGCTCGTGCAATTACCAGCAAACACGTTCACACTTCCACGTTTCGCGCACCTCCTCGTCGCTCGCCTAAGCTCCAAACGGGGTGGAATTAATTTGACGTACCACGAGCAGTCGCGAGACACTCCACACCTTCTAGCAGCAGTATGATCTTGAATTTTAAGTGTCACAAACACACACACGCACACGCACAACCACGTCCGCTATCCTTTGGGCAAGCGTAAGCAACCTTTCCTCCCGGCGGTTTCCAGCGCACGTCTTACCGCTATCAATCTTATCGTCAAATCTGTTCGCGACCTATCGACTATCGATGACGTGATGGGCGCGTTTGGGATGGATGGAAGGTGCGGTGCGTATAATCCGAAGGGTGTCGCAGTAAGTAGAGTGTTGTCCCTGTCCCTGTCCCTGTGCCGGTACCGTACGCCAACAACAACGCCACTTCCTCGTGGCGTTCACACGCAGAGACGCACGCTGCCGCGTTGTGCCAGTGTGGTGATAGTACTCGTACGGTACGGAACAACACCAGTGATGATGCGCTACGTTACGAAGATGTTGTGGGCACTGCGATTGCTACTGCTGCTGCTGCTGCTGCTGCTGCCGATAAAAAGTAGCACCGTGGCGGCGTTTGATTACTGTGCCGCTTCGAAGGATCTCTGCCCGATACCCGGTACGCGGCATGTCGTTTGCAATGGTAGAAAGTTTTCGTCGGCATGCAACGATCCGAAGCTGATCAAGATGAAGCCGGAGTACCGTGAGCAGATACTGGATTTCCACAACCGGCTGAGGAACAATCTCGCCTGCGGGTACTTTCGTCGGTACGCGGAGGCCAGCGCTATGGAGGAGCTGGTAAGTAAGAGAGATCATCTTCATCTTTCAGCTGCTTCTCAGTTTGTTTGCTAACGTCTCCACCCTCTCCACCCGGTATCGCAACCAGCATTGGGACAATAAACTGGCGCGTATGGCCGAGTACAACGCCAGAACGTGCACGTTCGCGCACGACGAGTGTCGCAACACGCGCAAGTATCGCACCGTTGGTCAGAACCTCGCCGTCAATTGGTTCTACGGGATGAACGTTACCGTGTCGCAGGCACTCGACAAGTTCCAGCGCCACTGGTACCAGGAGTACAGCCGGGGACGTCAGAAGCTGCTCGATCGCTACGGTAAGCTCTCGATACGGGCCGGCATCGGACACTTCACGCAGATGGTGCACGCCGACACGAAGAAGATCGGCTGCGCGATGGTGCGGTTCCGCGGCGTTCATCAGCAGACTGGCCTGTCCGTGACCCAGTACTACCTGGTGTGCAACTACTCCGAGGGCAATCTGTACGAGCGGCCCGTCTACAGGAAGGGCAAACGGTGCAGCAAGTGCAAGTACGGTTGCTCCAACGGGACGGCGAACAAGTGTCTGTGCCGACCGGATGGACGCAGAAACTAGCCGGACGGGTGGACGCGCCGCGCCAAGGAACGATGCGCATCTGAAGAGCAAAACGCCACCTACGCCGCGGTGCACTTCAAACGAAGGAACAGCGTAAGAACCTCCCCTCGTGAGCTGCGTAACTTATTTCTCTATCAGTTAATTACTGAGCAAACACAACAAACTTTAACATAAGAATTAAATGTGCGTCTCTTAGATAGTGCGTCTGGCAATGTAAAAGTAACCTCATATTGTGTACTTAAATAAAAAAATTTAAAAAAACTACCCAAAATGCGTGTTTGATGACCGAACCCTAAAAGCTGGGCTCTTACTCATACTCGATGCCAAGGTTGCATCGAGATAAACGCGTGCACCAAACAAAACAAAACCCCTTTTCTTGCGCCTGTGCGGAACGTACGACAACAACTTCTTCTTGAAAACAACAACAATAACTGTGAGTTCTAAGCTATGCACCATACCATCGAGGCATCCACATTATCCGCACGTTTTATTACATCCTGAGTGAGCAAAACAAGTGAAAGATAAATCAGCACCAATGAGACGATGAGTCACACGCTCGGAGGTGGTGCTCGTATCGCATCGCTTCTTCACGTCACGTGTCGCGTGTGTTTATAGGACCACTTCCACCATCGCGGTGCGCAGCGTACGGATGATGAATCCTGATGGCTCGCGTGCGAAAACATTTATCAATACTTTATGTTACGCTTACGATGAAACACAGATACGACCGTCAAGCGCAAGCAGGTTTTTTGCTCACGGAATTTTAGACACCATCCCGACGTTCTTGAACATGCATGCCAGTCACAGAGATAAACCCGCTCAAATACGAATGAACGACAATTAATTAGCACAAATAATAACGATCTATGGTATGGTAGGTGAACAAAAATCTTTTTAAAAAACAAAGTTAAAAAAACAACAACAATATAACACAGAGAAACCCGATTTAAAACACAAATGAACAAACGGATAGGGCAATCGAATGAGCAACTGCACAAACACAGCAAACGACAACATGGAGAGTGTTGGGACGCGACATGTGGCAAATGTGCGAAAAGTGAAATAATTGTTGTTTCGAAAACCAACCTGATTCGATAGACGAACGCATTACATTCGCACGCACTGGGGCATGGCATGCGTTTACGAGCAAGAGATGCACGGGAGGAAGAAACTTGCGCAGGGTGAAGTGTATTTTGTGAAGAGCGAGAAGGGAAGAGGGGTGATCGGAAAAGAGCAAAGCTTGTTCTCGGTGTTGTTGCTCTTCGCTTCCGTGATCTACCGGTCGTCGTTTTGGTCGGTCAGTTGGTTAAGCATAGTTCCGAGATGGTCTGTCTTCCGTTCCGACATCCGCTATCGGTTTCTATGTACATCCGAACTTCATTTCAGGTACCGCCGGGTGCGTTGTTCAGGGATGTGTTATGATGCGTTGTTAGTACGATCCATTACCATCCGCAGGTTAGTGAGGTTAGGTTAGTAGAAGCGTTGAGGTTAGTTAGGTGAGGTTAGCTCGGAGTTAGCAGAAGTGTCCGTCGGGAAGTGTTGTTCCTTCACGGTGAGAGCACTCGCTCTTCCAACGTTGGTCTGCTACGTGGACCTGACTGCTTTCGGGACAGGACGGGAAAGGGAGCAAACATTCGAGGAGGAATGCGTGTGCGGAGGAAATTCGAGTGGTGCTTGCTGGGATAGTGTGGGATATTTGCTAGGACCAAGTGGGCAACGTGTGTGCGGCAGGGAGCAGTGGAATGGTGTATCGAACGCGGAACAGTGTAAGCACAGCACAGACTTCCGAACCCTTCTCCTCCCTTAGACCACCGTATCGTCGTCCTTGCTCGGTGCCAGCAGCACCGGAGTGGAAGGCGATAGCTTCAAACCAGGGGCGCCCGTTTTCAGACTATTCCCGTTCGCCGTCGACAGTGGAAGTCCTCCACGGGCCGAGCTGAACGTCGTGAGGCGATTGATGTTCGCGTCGGACACGGTGGCAAAAGTATTCTCGCCGAGCCGACTCGAACCCCAGCCGGCCGACGTACGGCGGGGCATCGTGCCACCGGTTGCTGAATACGACGGTTGCGGTATGTTGGACCGGTTGGTCATCCCCTCGAACACGTTCGCCGGTTTGCGATTGATGGTATGATTTGTATTCACCCGTATCGATACGACGCGATCTTTCGAGTCGGAATAGTACGCTGACGGGGGTGCCGTGGCACGAGAGTTACCGCGATCGCTCGCGTAGTGCGCCGATGTGCCACCGCTGCCGTACTCATTCCGACCCGACGGTGTGTTCGAGAAGAGGAACGATTTGATCGGAATGCGCGTCGAACGTGACTTGCCCGAAAGCATATCTTCCGATTTGCGCCGTACGTGAACGCTGTTAGCCGTCACCGGATCGTTCGTGTGGATGTACTTGATGGCGGACTGGTGCTGATAGTTGCCTCCAACACCTCCCTTACCACCACCGCGGCCGCCCACCATCGTAGGAGGCTGGTTTTCACCCTCATTCTCCTCCAGCACCGAGTCGTACGACGAAGCGATCGACAGCTTGTGGCCCGAGTTGGGCGTATTGGGCATGGAGCGTGTTAGATCCGGTACCGAGCTGTGTATACTGTTCCGATTCGTGCTACCAACTCCACCACCCACACCACCACCACCCATGCCACTGCCACCGCCACCACCAGCCACACCACCGTTGGCCATCGTGGGAAGCGTGAGGAACGTACGGGAGCGCGTGATGTTCAGCAGCCGAAGGGAAAGGGTATTGAGGGAATTGGTGCGATTGCGCAGCTCCGGCGGCACGAAAAACTCGCCATCGAACTCGCGCCGATCAACCGGACCCCAGCGATCTTCGTACTCGTCCACCATCCGGTTCAAGTGCTTCTCAATCGCCTGCGATCGCGTGCAAATCGGGTTGGCGCAAAATCGGGAACGAAGCAGAGGTTTGTGTGGGCGCATGTAAATGCGGGGAAACAGAAGGCAAATTGGGAATGGGACGTTATTTATATGTTAAGGTTCGTGGTTCACGTTTGGCAGGCATAAGAAAAGAGGGAAAAGGAAAAACATATTCAATATACGGTTAGTTAGCATATAATCAAGTTGCACTGTACAGCATCATACGTTATTAAAATACAATTCGCTTACGCTGAAAACGGGGAAAGAAGGGGGAGGGGGAGTGTTATGGTATCTGTTAAAATAAGCCAATTAGTTATTCTCCTCCAAACATGCTACGGGTCAGATTTACACACAAGGATCAGCATTCCAGAAGACAACGCTTCAATTTGTAAATCGCTAGATAGATACTAAACTTTTAAATAGATGCAACTGGTGTCGCTACTAATGCAAACGACACTTCAATTTAGTTCACTGTTGTTCGTTCGCTGCGCTTCGTGAGACATCCCGTAAGGCAAACCACGATCGCGCTTCGCACGCTTACCTGTTTGCGGGGCATCAGCTGGGCCTTCCATTCGCGCAGCTCCTTCTGCAGCGCTTCGTCACATTCGCGAAGCTTCGCCGTTTCATGCTCGAGCAGCTGCTTTCGCTTCTCGTTCTGTAGCTGCTCCAGTTCCCTATAATCGAGGTAAGAACGAGAGCGTACAAAACAGTTAGCTTTCATACGGTCACCAAAAAACTGCCACCGAAAGAAATCCCACCTTATCGAACCCTCTGAGGTAGCTCGAAGCTCTTCCAGCTGCTTGCTGTGCTTCGTTTCAAATCGCAACTGCTCCTGGTTGTAGCGTTTCTTCTCCTGCTCCTGGAACTGTGTGCGCCAAATAGGAGTTGTGTTAAGAAATGCCCAAAAATAGTTGAAGAACGGATAAAATTCGCGCGTAATTTTTACCTTTTTCAGCTTGTCCCGCTCCACCTCCGGATCGGTGGTCATCGAAATGCGCAGCGACTCGCGGAACATCATATCGCGAGCCTTCCGCTCGGCGCGGATTCTCTTTGGCAGTGCTCGCCTCTCGATCGTCTGACGCTTCAGCAGTTCCTCCTCCTTACGCGTGATCATTCTGCGAAGGCACAAAGAAAGGATAAATGAAGAATGTAAAATGCACTAATATCTCACCGACAATCAACCGCTTACCGTTTGATTTGATCTAGTTCCTTCTCGTGCCGGATTATCATCTGGTGTCGTTGCATGAAGCAAATGTCCTTGACGTGCCGTTTGGCCAGTTGATGTTTATCGTGGATATGTTTCTCCTCCAGCTCCCACAGCATTGCTTCCCGCGTTCGCATGGCCTTTTATTATTGAAAACAAAAAAAAAACGAACATTAACGTCATATACTGGGAAAACTAAGCTCAACACAGCTACGCTCTTTACCGTTTGCTTCTGTTGCAGGTAGCCCTTGTCGGTTGCGGACAGCTTCTCGCGGTAGATTTCACTGATCCGCCGCAGCGCGAGCTCATGATTTTCCGACAGCGATGACAGGAACGCTTTCTCGCGCTCCTCGTGCTCGAACTCCATCTGCGTTTTTCGCTTACGGAACTCGTCTTTTCGTTTCTCCTTCGGCAGCAGATCGACCTCCTGCTTGAGTAGCCTAATTTCTTGCTTCAAGCTGTCGCGGAACTGTTAGGGGCAAGGGGAAACAACAATATTTTGCGTGAGAAAACACATATTGGGACACTAAAACGCGGGTAGAACGCCGTCGCGCACGATTGTTACACTTACCAACTTCAGGTCACGCTCCTGCTCGGCCCGTATCTTTTTCGATGTGTTGCGCAGTTCCGCCTCCTGCTGCTGCTCGAACTTCTCCACCGTCTGGCGGTGCTGCCGGGCCAGCACGTCCATGTCCGCCTCGAACGTGCGCTCCAGCTGCAGCCGCTCCTGCTCGAACTTCTTCTCCTGCTGCTCTTTGGCGATCGCTTCCTTACCCTGCAGATCGTAGAACTGCTTCTTCTCCTGCTTCTGCAGCATCTTCAGCTCGCGCAACTCCTGCTTGCGGAACAGATGGTCGTCGTACAGCTTGTTGCTGTCCTCATCGCTGTAGATCACCTTGCTCGTCGTGGTCGTCACCTGCACGCCGTCGATCTCGAATTTTCGCGTGCGTTTGCGCGTTTTCTTTTTAAGGTTCTGCAGGTGCAGCTCCTCCTTGGTGAAGTTACGGTTCGCTTTCTTCACGCCGGCGACAGCGCCAGTTGCCGCCCCATTCCCACCGGCGGGGCGGTAGCCACACCACCGGCTCCTGCTCCACCGGCCCCTGCAGCTGCCGACGTTTTCGCCGTCGCCGACGTTGCGTTGCTAACCAACGTGGACGTGCCGGAAGCGATCGTACCGATGGGTGATGGTGGCAGTGCCTTTTCATCATCCAGGTCCACCGAAGGCAGTGGCTTCCGCCGGAGTGTTACCTCCTCGTCGAGCTCGGTGGCAGCCTGTTCGCGACTGTCGTGACTAGTAGTGGTGGCAATGCTTTCCGCATCGCTACGATCGTGTAGGTTTTTTGCGACCGACGGTACCATCATGCCACTGCTACCGGATCGTTGGTGGTGATGGTGGCCGCTGCCAGCGATGACGGACGCCGTACCGCCGTGATGGTTCTGGTGGATGGGCGTGCTTGCGGAACGAACCGAACCACCACCGTCGAGCGAACCGACACTGCTGTCCGGGGAAATGCGCGATTTGTCTGTAATCTTGCGCTTATTTACGATGATGCTAACATCCTCGCGGCTCTGGTTGAAGTGTTCCGTGCCACCGTTATATCTGCTGCCGTTGATGAGACCACCCCGTCCCGTTTGGCTCGGTAACGAAATCGACGAACCGGACGGTGAACGTTGTTGCTGGTGCGGAAGATTATGCTGTTGCTGCTGTTGCTGCTGCTGTTGCTGATGCCGGCCGCCACCACTCACCACGATGTCCACCTTCACATCGTCGCTGGATTCGCTTGGACCACAGCTCACGTTCGACAGATCACTGGTGGAATCGTGGAGGTAATGATGAGGCGATGCGGGATTGTTGATCAGCTGCGGATGGTGCTGCGATGAGTCCTTCACCTTTATCTCCTCCTCGCCCACCGTCACCACCGATACATGACTAGTGTCCAGCAGCTGTTTGCCACTGGCGCTGCTGCTGTTGAGCAGATTGCTCACGTCTCCACCGCCACCGTAGCCGTCCACATCGCGCACGGGCGAATCTCGCCGCTCGTCGTACCCGGTCGAGCTAACGATGAGCACCTCGCTCTCGTCCAACTTCCGCACGATCGCACGTCCACCGGCGGCTGCCAACTGCGATGGGGTGCGTATCGGCGCCTGGTGCCGAGGTGAAACATTCTCCAAGCTGTCCAGTGACTGGAAGTCATCATCCGTCGACGATTCGTTCACATGCGTTTTGTTCAGCTCGTTCGAGACGATGATAACTTCATCGTGGCCAGCAGGACCGGGTGGCGATATGACCCGCGAGCGGTGTTGTTGGGACGAACCGAACGATTTCGTCGACGAGGCGGACGATGACGTGCCGGACGGGATCGAGTTGTCGATTATCACCGGCGGATGGCTCGTGACGACCGTCACCTGGGCCACATTGCTCGCCAAGCTGTTTGATGGATCGGCCAGCACACAGGTCGCGTCGTTGATCGTGATCGACGTGGTGGAGGAAGACGACGAACTGTTCATCAGCGTGGCATGGTGGTGGGGATGATGGTGGCGTGCCGTTGCGGGTGTCGTCGAATTCGTCGCAATCATTTTCACACCCTCATCAGAACCGGCCGCGTCCGCCGGATCCCTCGGAATGGCAACATTGTTCGCTTTCGGTGGCGTACCGGGAGCGATCGCTTTCGGGCTCTCCTTATCGGACGACGGTGGTGGTGGTGTTGGGGCGGGATGTTCCTTGCGCGGAGACTTCACTTGCAACTCCTCGATCACACCGCTGCTGCCCATACGCATCAGTGCCGGTGGGGGAGGCGGCATTCCGCCGATACCCGCTAGCGCGGTAGCATCCGGCCGATCGAGCGACGCCTTCCCTTCCTCCGGCGGTGTTTGTGGTGTTTCCGGTGGCGTTGGAGGTACGACAACATCCTTCGTCGCCCCGAACGGTCCACCGCCGGGGGCGAGCTTCACCGTAGGTGAGGTTGGTGTTTGCGGTGGCGGTGGTGCCGGTCCCTTCTTCAACGCCGTCGCGGAGGATGAAGCGCCGCCAGCCGCAACCGTTTTCCTTTGTTCCCCACCGCTTCCGGCCAATTCGGGTGAGGGCAGAGCTTCCACAACGATCTCCTCCTTCGGTACCGGTAGCACCGGGGTGGGCACATTCACCGCACCGCCACTGATGTTCGATGAAGAAGTAGACGTTTTAATAGTCGCTTGTGGTGATGGGGTTTTCTCTGGGATTGGCGATGGGGCCGCCGCTACTACTGGAACGGTGGGCGATGGCATTGATTGAGGCTTTTTCACTTCCGGTTTCGTATCTTTGTTTGCTGCTGCTGCAGCAGCAGCGGTCGGTGTTGTGTCCGGTGTGGTCGCTGCTGCCGGCACAGGGACCGCCGGCACGGTCGGGCTAGTCTTCGTTTTGCTGGAATCATCTTCGGTGGTAGGAACGGGTGTAGATTCTTTCGAATCCCTGGACGATTTCGATAGGGACGTTGGTGTATCGGGAACTGCAAAACAGGTGAACAAAACAATAAATAAATAAAAGGTAAGAAAAACTCACGCACAACGCATTCAACGTGAAACAGGCGAACGAAACTTACGCTTATCAGTTTCCTGACTTTGCAGCGACGAAGAATCATCATCCAAGTCGAGCGGCAGAGCAGAATTGCGGGGTTCCTGACAAGCGAAAAGTTGTAAAAGTAAAGTTAGAAAATGTCGTTCCGAAAATCAATTCACTAAAAAAAAAAAACTACTGCACGATGTGCCAAAATGAAAATTATGCCAAAATTATTCAATGAAATACATACAACAACGAATAGGAACGATAAAGAACACGGTAGAAATGTAGAATATGCTATAAATAATACAAAAATTTAAGATTCATTTGATTTAAGAGATCTTACTAGCGCAACACATGCAAACGTAGGGTAAAAAATTAAGAAAGCGTTGAAATATTTAGCTATTAAGAAAACACTAGTTGAAACATGAACACAAACTAAGGAACTATTGTCAGACTAGACGTTTACGCACTACAGTCCGATTTTTTCAATTTTTGTTTTAGAATCAGCAACGAGAAGGAGAAAGAGAGAGATATATATGTATATATATACAGAGATTGCTTGGATAAAACGCTCGGAGGAAACTACCAAAACTAAAAACACGAACAAGATGTAGAAAAAAAACAAAGATAAATAAACGAAGCAATCTCTCTCGTAACGGTTACGAATGTCTAGAACAAAGTGATTACAAGATGAAAATCGGTACTCAAGCCAACAGAGCAGTCGGCCATCCCCACCCGGCGAGACGAGGCTTACGAAATACAACAACAATCACACACGAAACTTCACGCGCATTCGAAGGGGTGGGGAAAGAATAGAAAGGGGTGCCGCGAGTTTTCGGGCTGCCGCCTCTGGTCACGGCCGCTGGCAAAAACACTCTAGTCTGACAAAACTTACCAACCCTCTGATAGAGCGATCTGCGTTTCGCTTGTCGTTTAGCTTTCTAATGAGTTGCAAGAAGATGGGTTGCATGTGTTGTTTTGTTGAGCGAAGCATTTGCGAACGAGTTTTGGATGACGGTTAGGATGTTAGTAGATTGTTTACGATTTTGTTTTGCAGCGTGTGCGGTTAGAGAGAGAGAGAGAGAATGGGAAGGAAAAACAGTGAACAGAGAGATAGATGAGAGAGTGGCAGGTTAGTGGT
This sequence comes from Anopheles punctulatus, assembly GCA_000956255.1. NCBI lineage: Eukaryota > Metazoa > Arthropoda > Insecta > Diptera > Culicidae > Anopheles > Anopheles punctulatus. The sequence goes on from JXXA01015375.1 coordinate 11,759, forward strand.
TTACTAAGACTCGGTACGAAGTTTAACGGGAGACAGAATGCGAATGATTCTTCCATCTTAACCACGGTAGCAATAGCACCGAACGAACGCGAGCGAAAGCCTCCCGAACCGTATACGCACCTCTGCCTCTTCATCTACCAGCTCCTCCTCGACGACGTCCGCCTTGTACTCGAGCAGCAGGTCCTTGATGGGTTTCGAGTCCAGATTACCGCTAATGAACGGCAGCCCCATCAGCACGTCCGTCGACGGCCTTTGCTGTGGATCCTGTTGTTGTTTTTGTTTATATGGAAAAAAATGAAAGGAGTTAATAAGTTTAATGTTAACTACCGGCGGGCGTTAATCCACACCGCCACCTACCTTCACCAGGGCGCGCGCAAGAAAGTCGTTAAAGTGGGCCGACCACTTGGACGGTTGGTCCAGCTTCGGTGGTTCGCTTTTCTGTATCTTGAGCAGCACCCGCATCGGGGACATCTCGCTGTTCGGTGGTTCCATCTGCGCGAACTCGATCAGCGTGATTCCGAGCGACCAGATGTCGACCTTGAAGTCGTACGGATTGTCCCGGAACGTTTCGCACAGCACCAGCTCCGGTGCCATCCAGTACGGCGTGCCGATGAACGTGTCGTGCTTCTGCATCGTGTGCTTGTTCTTGGCCGAAACGCCGAAATCCGCTGTAAATACGAGGGCAAGCGTTAGTAGGCACCCACTACGTACGCTCAGGTCTGCCCCATCCAACACTTACCCAGCTTCACGCCACCGTCCATCGTCAGTAGCACGTTGCCGGCCTTCAAGTCGCGGTGTATCACCTTGTTCTTGTGTAAATGGTTCAGTCCGGCGCACATGTGCTTGCACACGTAAGCGATCTGCGCCTCGGTAAGCGGTTTCTCCAGCTCCACCATAATACTATCTAAGGCACCACCATCACAATATTCTATCAGCATCTGGAAGCAAAGGCGAGATAAATAGAAACACGTTATTTAATGCGAGAAACGCAAAATGTTCGCAAACCATGCAGAACACACTGCGCAGCTGGACCCGAACGGACCAGCGATCGTTTCCGACCCAATTGCCGTGCGGTCTGGTCTCTCCCGCTGAACAGAGGAACCATTGGAATGGTTATGAATGAACGAAACAAAAAAAAACGCACTCAAAACACTATTTTCCTAGCGAGCCTATTAAGCAACATGATCCTCCTCTGTGTGCTCATTGGTTGGCTGCAACTGTAGCCATTTTCGCGCGGATGGAAATACGTGGAAAGTGTCGTGCAAGCATTCAAAACATGTGAATCGTCAGTAACGGTTCCGCGGGAGGCATGCAGCGATGCGTGTCTTGATCGGTTTCCTACCACATCCCTTTCTCTTCGCCTTTATCCACAGCTGTAAACCGCAAAAATAAAAATAAATAAAACACTCACCCACAGCTTGTCGTCGATCGAGAATGCCTCGTACAGCCCGACAATGTTCGGGTGCTTGATCTCGGACAGGATGTCGATCTCCACCATGTGGTCGCTCAGGTTCTCCTCGTCCTCCAGCGTGCACATCTTGGCCGCGGCCAGCTGGCGCGTTTCTTTGCTCTGCGCCTTGTACACCTTCCCGAACGCACCGTCCCCAAGCTCGCCGATCATGTCCCAGAAGTCGGCCGGATCCGTGTCCATCCGGATGTTGTTGAAGATGCGCTTCTTCTTCGCCTCGCCGCTGCCGAGGTGGAACACCTTTTTCAAATTGTTTAGGAACGACATTTTTACGGACTGATTTCCACCGACTCACTAACGCAAAAAAAAAACCGCACCGGGCAGGCGTGTTTATTCGCACTCAATTTTTTACCCACACACGTACACAATGAAGCCACCGGTGGTGCCCAGCTTATCTGATACACTCTCCGCTCTGATAACACCTAATATCCTCCCTGTGTCTTATCGCTACACCGCGTACGTCGGCGTTTGGAAGACACTTCTTCCTATGCAAAAATACGTTCCGAGTATTGCGTTTTTCCTTCCGTTTGTTTGAAGAAGTCTCTCACTACAGCAGTTTGCCTCACTTTGATCGACAAAAAAACAGTCTCTAGTTGAGCAAATATTGGAATCTAATCACACATTATCACGATTTTTGTTTGACACAACCAACCGCGTCTGTCGGTGTTCAGACTTCTTCACGCGCTTCCAGCACGCTTGGCGTGAAGCTGCTTGACGAACCCTTCACGCTTATCACCAGCCACGGGCGAGATGATGGAGCTGCGACAAAAGAATCGCTCCAGGAGGAAGAGAATGCTGATGCGGCTTTCGTGCTACTGCAGTGGCGATGCTGAAGATGACCATAATTACTCAAACGATCTCCTGGTGCTGCTACTCTAGCTGCTGCTGCTGCTACTACCGGCCAGTAAACGTTATCGCAGTGACTCAGGGTTGCAGTGGTAGCGTCGTTGCAGTCGTTGAAGATCGGGTCAGCTTCCTCGGTCACATTCTCTCCCGGGGCCATTTTCAGTAGCACACACACTGGCGGACGAAAGGGAAACCACCACGCACGGGTAGCCGCGTTCTGCTCGTTCGTAGTTCGAGCTGCTACTTTAAAGGGAGTGTCCCTTTAAAACCGGCCGGCCCCGATTGGGTGGGTGGTTACCACAAACAATCGTGCATTCGTGTGGTGTTACCGATGATAATGGATTTCTATAAATCATCCACACAAGGCCAATACCGATCGACGAACTCACGGATGCTGCTATTGCGAAGACTCGTTCGGGCTGGATGAAGAGAAAGAACAGAGAACGCGAGAACCCATATTAGTCACAGTGATTTTGACCGTACGATCATAATTTATCTTTATGTGTTGCTGATAAAAATTAAGCTTGAAGAAGCGCTCTGAATTTCCCCAAAAATGTAAACAAACAATCGACGTTCGTATAAAAAGGCGTACGCCGAGCGCCTAATACACGGAACGATTCCTAAAGTGCTGCCTCGCAGTATTTGTTTACCCCGGTAATAAATAGTACTAATTATGAGTGATGATGCCGCACAGAAAACAGAGCAAAATAAAATCTTACCGAAACAACAATCAACAGTGAAAGTTTGTTTAACTACACAGGAAAAAAAAATACGGGTTTGTAATTTTTACTGTAAAAAAAAGTATTCCAAACACCGCCCCACTGTTGGGCGATATTTTCTTCGCAAGTGGCGGTGCGTAAAGAAACACACAAAATTATACTTCGTTAAATCGCTAATCATGGTTCCGCCCCCGTCAAACATTCGGCTAAAAACAGCACGGCACACCCGAAACCAATTAATCCACTAAATTCTCACCCCCTCAATGCACTAACCCCTCCACCTCCGCACCTCACATACACACACAATGCGCATTATTCGTGCTAATAAAACTGTGAAACCCAATTCGCCCGTGCCTGGGCAACCGCACCGAAATTATGCTGCTGTTGCTGTTGTTCTCTTGCTGGCAAAAAGTAGCTAAAGTTTGCGGGAACGAAAAGGAAAAACACAATTGATTGTCGTTAAATCAACGCACACACCCCCCCGCGAAACGGAGGGAAGCGCGGCCGCTGCATTTACGCAGTGCGAACGGGAAACTGCATACATGGAGAAGGCAGACAAGGGCCAAACCAAACGGCACTTTCCCAATTTATGCGGCGCAAAGTGGGCGACCCACTGTGTGACTTTTTCTTATAAAGAGATTGAAGAGATGCTTGCGCTCGGAAGTGCTGCTGCTACCGGTGTTAGTATAGTCCACAATTATGGGCGGTTACATGTTGGGAGGGCATTAGAAGCGTTGACAATTAGGTGTTGAAAGCTTGGCTCAGCTCGTTTGATCTTCTAGGCCAACCTCGTTTCGAAGTAGCGTAAATATGTTAGGTTAGATTTCAGACTAATTTGAGCTGATAATTACAAGACCAAACCAAGATGGCATGGGTTCCAACAAAGTCAACGCTTTTGACGTCTAGACACAACACCCTCGTGCGGTCGTGTCATGTGCGTTTCAAGATCTTCAATTATTCAATTGATGCCTCACCAAAGAGCGTACCCCTACACCTGCAGAAGGAAACTATGCAGTGCCGAGAGTCACATGAGACATTCCAACACCTATCCGGTCCCCCTTTCTCCCTAGTAATCCCCGGCCACCGTTGATAGAATAGAACCATCATCCGAAGCCTTTACACTTTACAATTTGATACATTTCTAAAGCCATGCCGCCGTTTCTGTGGCGGATAAAGTTGTTACCATTGCCATTGCAAAACGCTTTACGGTCGCACCACTTTGTAGGCGACAGGTTGGTGTCTCTGTCTGTGTATGTGTGTGTGTATGACGATGGCTGGGGGCTCTACCACCCTGTGCCAGTGACCGGTAATGCGATACACGATACGGTTGAAAACGATCGGTTCCAATCTCGACTCTGCGTAGCGAGGTATCTCCTTACGTAATCGATAGAGTCTACGAAGCAGCACACATCTACACAGCCGTGTAGAGAAACACAAGATGACGGTGCTTTTGTGGCGTGTTTCTACTTCTACTTCAGCGTGAAGGGTGTACACAATCTTAGCGCACAATACCGTAACCAGGTTCAGCAAAGCAGAGTGTGTACATTGCTCAAGGAGAGGTCAAAAGTGCGGCTGCATCTACAGGTGTCATCTTCTCTTCAACTTCCAGAGACCGAGTCACGACTTAACGTCTGACGATCGCTGCAAAACGGGCGGTCAAAGATGATGCTGATTTCCAAACGGTTCCTCCTCCTCTCTCCCTCTCCTCAAGGATACCGATGCATCATATCGATCCATGCAACAAACAGGAGAAAAAAATATCTGAAAGATCCCCATTCATTCATGAGGACGGATCCCTTCCCTGTACCTTCCAAGAATGTTCATTAAATAAACGCCAAGAAAGACAGCGAACGGTTACATAACGTCAAAAATGGCGTAGGTAACGTTGGGCCTAAAATTCCAAGAAGATCATCCAAGCACCGAGCAGCTGCTAATTTAGGTATCTCCCTTTTTTTTTTTTTTTGGAAGTGGATCGACGTTTAAGGTCGTTAATGCGCTCCCGGACGTTGGGGGTTGGTGATGGTACTCTCATCAGCTCGTCAGCGGTGAGAGTTGACCTCAACGGCTCTCATCACCATATCTCTTAATGGTTACACTAGATGGTCAATTTAGATTAACACCATGAACTCCGGCGATGAGCAGGCTTCCCGTCCGAAGGCTTTCCAGTCGGCACTGGTGTTACCTCACACGCCCACCCCCCAGAGTGTTACATATTAAAGAGCACTTTGTCTGCATTTTGGAGGTGGTGCTGAGTGGTACTTCCTACAATCAATCGTGTCTTGTGTGAAGATATTAAGATGTTGTAGACTAACGTGGTTGAATTCTTTTTTGGAGTGTTTCAAGCATCCTTTTTACATTTCTTTGCACTTTTTCTATTACATTCTAGCTAGTTCTAGCAACATGTGAAAAGTAAACAACAGCTGCAACCTTTCCCGTCTTGCAAGTGCAATCCAACAACGGTGTTTTGGAGGGCGGCTGATACTGTTAACTTCTTAAAACGGCCCACGGCCCTTGTGTGCGTGGAGCCGGTCGCGGAAAACCTCCACCCAATCCGCCACCATCCAGAGGCTGGGGGAGATGAAATTAATTGCTATGAAATGAAATTCCAATGCGCCAATAATGCGTAACAGGCTAACGAACGGAACTTTTCTCTTTTTTCTTTCTATGTTTCGTTGCTCGCGTTCCTTTTACCCGCACCCTCGCTACTGCCCCGACGGACTGACAGCAACTGAAAGTGAATGAGATTGGAAAGGGAAAATATCGGAGCAAACACCAACAAACGCGCGCGGCGGTTCATGCGTGATTTGCCCCCAGTGTGTGGGACACCTCCACCCCCCGGGGGGGGTTGGTGGTCTGCATTCGATACCAATCAAATCCGCCGGAAGCGGACGAGATGCGTAAGAAGTAACAGCACAGAGACAGAGGAAAAAAATAGAAAGATATAAAGAAACAAAAGCAAAATTAAATCAGGTGAAAATGTGGCCACAATCCACGGTGCGCACCGCCGGAGGAGGAGATGAGAGGAGAGAGCCACAAAAAAAAAACAAAAACAAAAACTGACTTCCCACTGGCTACCATCCCATTATCGAGTTCTCCCCCTGCCGCAAGAAGGATTGGAGAAAGTCATGCGGGAAGGTCACAACAAGCGGAGGCTCGGTCCTGCAGCGGCCGAGCGGCAGCCGCTTCAAGGGTGGTCTACTTCGCTCATTTGCAAGCGACATCCAAATTAGACAACACACGGAGGAAACATACAGGTTCCTTCGTTCAACTCCCCTCCCCAAAGGGAACAAACTAACCGCACAACCCACCGCGCTTTGAGTGTAGGCCAAAGCGAAAGAAAAGGCTCGAAGGCAAGCCGCGGACTTGCTGCCTGCCGCTTGAGCCACTCGCAGCAAATTCCAAATCCAAAACGGGCGAAACAGCAGCAAAAGCGGGGGGAAGGGGATAAGTCAAGCGGGCTTTTTTCTTTTTACGCGACAACAACGTCGAGGCGGGAGCGGAGGTTTGTTTGTGCTTTCAAGACACATACCGCAGCTCTGGGCTTGTTGCTTTTACCTGCGTCCCCGGCTTTACGATTCGAATGGTGCGCTGAATGGGTGCGCAAACCGCGATAAGCGCACCACCACTCACTGTCTTCACGCGAACGCCGCCGACTTTGCGCCGATCGAAATAGGGGAGGGAGACAAACGGTCCCCGAGAGGCCGACCAGATCGGCCATTCATTGCTACACTCATTCACATTTTCTTGCCGGAGTAAACCGAACTGTTCGAGCCCGCAACGGCGCAACGACGGCATCGAGCCGAGCCACACAACGTACACAAACTTTTGGACGTCGCCCAGACAGGTGGCGGTGGCGTGTGACCGGCCCGAATGTACGAACCGAAGCCACACCATTGGAGAGGTCCCAAAAAATTACACGCTTCCGTTTAAAGGTTTAGCAGAGTTTCAGCTCGCCGGAATGCACTAACAAACACACGCAAGGCGATCAGCTTCGGGGCGGGTTGGGTTAAATTGTTTTATGACCAAATTTAAAACCCATCATTCCCGAACGTCCCAACCACCAGCCCGACCCCATCTTGCGTGACTAACAGCGCGTTTGATAGGTTATTAATGGTCCCAGGAAAGTGGGAAAGGGACATAAATGCAAACCTTCCGTCACGCAGCATTTGAGAAGGTATCATATATTAGCACCAACAAAAAAAAGGGTGCAGTAAAACCGATTTGTAACATTTTGATTACATCCGATGAGGAAGTAGGATAAAGACAAATTAAAATTACTAGGAAAAAAAATTCCGTGAGGTACCTCAATGTCAAATATCGTCTAAAAAAGCGATTAAGTCATTTACTCAGAAGAAAAGACTCCAAACAGAGACTTTGGCATTCTTTTGAATCTGTGGTTCTGTTGAATCGTGTTCGTCATAAATGGCATGAGTCCGAAAATAATAAAGATTTAAAGTAATTAACAAAAAAAATAAACCATTTTTTTCAACAGAATTTAAATCGAAATCCCTCTCCCAAAATAGTCGGTCAAGACCTGAAAAAGGCAAAACCTCTTTGTTCACTGATATCACTCACTGGATCTTTAAAATCATTCTTTTCCAAATGCGAAGGATTACAACAAAATTAATTTTTTAATCAACCAAATTAAAATCGAGATCGCTCACCCAGGAAAGCCGAACAACTCTGATGATTCATGATGACAAAAAACATCATAGTGGACAGTTAAACCTAAATGAGTCATTCCATAACGAATCGTTCGAGAAAAGATAAGACAAAAAGGCTCATAATGCTACAATCATCGCATCTAAATAGTAAAATAGTATTATCATCAAAATCGATCCGAATCAGCTTTTCGTATCGATCCGAATCGGCCTGGCACATGACAAATTTCAAACGTATACTTGAAACACAATATTCAACGAGCATATTTCCGAGCGCTATCTCAGCGGTATCTTCCAAACAATTGTGAAGTATCACTTAGCGTGCACTTAACGCATTGTGATGAAAAATTCATGTATCGAAAACACACCCCGCACCCGAACCCTTCGCTCACTTTCATCAGCTCCATTCACGGCAGTATTAATCACGCTCGCAATGGATTCAACAACGACACACTTGCCACCAGGCAAGAGATAACACAGCGGGCGTGTAAACGCTCCTTAAGCACGCAGCTGAAATTTTCAAACCCATCACACCACATGCAACAAATTCGCGCTTTCGTACATAGTAATGCACGGTGCACGGTGTTGCACGTACGTCAAGAAATTGGATGCCCGCTTGGCTTGATCTCCTCACTCTCACTCTCCAACCGATGATGGAAGTGGCATAAATCACGCGGGCAAGGAAAGCGCAGCCACACACAACCACACACCAGGCTTCTGCCACATACGCACACATCCGGCCCGGCCGGCAGCGACCGACTGGAATGGAAAGTACACATTTCCTTCACTTTATCGTTGCCCGCCGGGTGACGACGCGTCGCAGCTCGAATTACATCTGACTACCCAAAGCTGGAAACGTGCCCGACAGCATAAATGATCTCCAGTATCACTACGTGGCGCAGCATCAATCGGTACACGATCAACTTTTGTCCCGCAGCAACGGCTACCGATCGTTTCGTTCGACGAGCACGTGCTTCCATCGGTATCGGGAGCGGCGGTGACTTTATCGGCGAGGAGCGCGGTCCAACAAGCCAATCCGGTGCGAAGAAAAAAAAACCGAGAGGGAATTGGATGGAGGGGGAAAAAACTGCTCCACACCCGCCGAGTGGTATTTACTTTCCTTTCAGCGGCGCGCAATGATTGCTAATGATTGACTTTCTATCTAAACACGACGGTTGCCAGGGGGGGAGGTGGAGAGAAGGGGTGGCGGTAGGTGGCCTCCAACACACCCAACCCCACAATCATCACAACACGTACCTCGCCCCGTCATCCGTCATGCGAACGCAGTATGCCAATTTTACCGCCCAGACGATTGTGTGCCAAAAGGATGTTTTGATCGATACAATATGATCGCTCCAATAATTTTACTATCCGTGTGGCGCCTGCCTCCGCCGCCTACTGGTTGGTGTTCCCACCGGGTGGCTGTGAGTGGATGTACGCAGATTGGGGTAGCGAAAAAGGTCCGTAGAGAGCTCTAATTTTTAGGTTTTATGTGCAAATTTACAATTTTATTTGCAGTTTTTTAAATAATAGAATAATATAACGTAAATGTTTTGTTGTATGAAAATAAAATGCCCTAAAATTAGACACAAATGTTTTCAATTCGCAATGGTTTTACTATTTCTTTTCTCCTCCCATTGGGGTAGAAAATTGATGCAAATAAATACCAACACGGTTATTGTCATTGCTATTCATGCACATTTCTCCACGTATCCACCCCGGCAGGTGTGTTTGTGTGTCGAAATCGTACGTGCATTTCTGCCAATGCAGCCGCCGGATAGTAAATAAAAAATTTCTTCACCCCGAAGCAAAAAATAACACTCCTCCATATTTTGGATTCTTATTTTCGCGTATCCGCGTGTCGAACAGAAGCCCCCATGGAGGAGGCGGCAGCGCAGTGGCCGTGGCCAATTTGCTTCTCGGGTGGGTTGGTTGCGCTGCTCTCGATCTGGATCCGCCTTATCATCATCGTCAATCACATCACGCGACTGAGCGAGCGCTGTTCCTTTCGCTTTTCTAGCGCTGGTCGACTGATTTTTGGCCAATACTAAGGCCAGGAAGGGGTGGAGGGAGGAGATGAATGAGTGGCTTTCCTTCATTTTCTTTAAAACCGCAGCGTTCTGCGTCCGTTGCAAAAAAACAAAATGGTTTCCGTTTCATCGACTTTACGATCCAAATAGCGCACACCGGATTAACGATAATACGGGTTACGGCAAAAGGGAAAGAGGGGATCGATTTCCGTTTCATTTTTAATTCTTTGGTTGATTTTATCTTGTTTTTTTTTCCATCAACTACTACCAGCAAAAAAATGCCTTTATTTATAAAATAGTAGTGCATTATTGAAAGTACCAAACAAAACAAACCGGGGCAGGCAAAATCAATAACAATTGATTGCTCGTGTGTGAGAATAAAAACGAGCGCTGACTAACGCTGACGCTCGTATGACCTAATGATCATGGCAAATGGAAAAAATAGCATCCATCCTCGACTTGCTCCCTTTCCCATTCCATTGTACGTTGGCGCTGCTCTGCACGCGAGAAAGAGAGAGAGAGAAGAAAAAAAAACAAATATAGAGGTCATGAACGAGTCTCATGCATCAACAACAAAACGGCTGCTCTAACCTGTCTTCAATATTTGCACTTTGCACCCCTTCCCACCCAGCTCCCCATCTTCCCACCATCCCCAATCGGAGAGCACAATTGTGCACTTGACTGCATTTCGTTCGCCTCCTCCGCGCGATGGATTCCAATCAACTGCGCGGCCCCGCGCGCGCAGAGAACAATCCTAATAATGCACACTCGAACGGGTCTCGCTCGGGGGCAGAAATGCTTGCGAGCCGTGGAGGTAAGCATTTTTCCCTGCCGGGGAAAAAATAGATCCGCGGGCGCGCTGTGATGAGAGGTCGTGGAGGTTGTGGGCGGCGGTGACGCGGGCACCACGCGAGCTCGCACCTTGAACTCACTTTCTTAGCTTCTCAAGCGTGATGAGCAGCAACAGATCGGTCCGGGGCGGTGGTTCGTACAATTATCGAAAATTAATGCTAAACGCTCGGCCTGGCGGTTGGCGGTGTTAAATTGCTGAAAAGCGGTGGATTCGAAGCCACCGAAAACGAGCCACCCCTAACGAGCTGCGCATTTAGCCAAAGCCCAAAGAGAACAATTGATAATTAGAGCACGTCGTAGCTTATTTGAAAATGTTACAACCATTTTAATATAAAACAAAATATCTTTAAAATGTCAGTCATTAGCGCACCTGTCACCTGATAAAGCCATAAAGCACTCCTCGCAAAAGCTAGCCTTCAAAGTCAAATAATTGCGCTGCCTTTATGTCTCCACTGCTCTTAATTTGATGCCCAACCGATCAACTCTCCTTTTATTGGATATACGTTTGGCACCGAAGAAGAATGTATGTTTAGCATTTTGTGTCATAAATATTGAAGCGTTTTTAATCCATTTTCCTTCACTCTCAACCACTGATTGAAACGAATTAATGGAAGCAAGGAAAACTTCAAGTCTGCCAACTGACAAGCCTCCACGCACTAAAGCAAAACTGGTTTCAGTCGTCTCACCGCGCACTCGCCGGGGTTTGAATATGAATCGATCGAAAGGAAAAACTGCGACGAATTATCGCAACCACAGCGGAGTAAGGCGCAAACGTTGGTGATATAATTTTCCACCAACAGCGACGGGTACCCTTTTCGAAATGGACTTCAAATACGCTTCCCTCTCAAAATCGGGCGCACTTGGCGGTGATTCGTTTAGCGCGTTTTTGGAAGAAGGGCAGCAGAAAAACTAAACTCTGGGCAATTATCACCTCGAAGGTGGCAAAAGGGAAGGAGACCAGGGCAGTGGAGATGAAAAAGAACATCCAAGAGCGCATCTTGCCGCTTGCAGTACCTCCACACCGTTATTTGCTCTGCCTCAACACCCGGAAAAAAGGCAACTCACCCACTTATCAGCCGCACGCTAATTGCATTCGGGTGAGCGCAAACGCACGCTGAAGGAGCCGACCAGGAAAACTGGTGCAAACCTTACCGGTCACCTAAGCCTGGTGGTGCGCAAAAGCCCACCGAACCCGTCGTCAAATTTCATAATGCCCCGGACACACCGGACCGGGTCCGAGGCCGAGCGACGCGTAAACGAGAATCGTGCACCAGGTTTTTGGCGGGCAAGCGTTACGGCACACGCTGCTGACGAGAGCGACGAGAGGCTTCAGGAGGTGTTGCGGAGGAAAATCGAACGTTGCTCAAGCAAATGGTGGATTTTTTGGAGGATTTTTGGGTTGAGCAAGAGATTCTAAAATAAAATTCCTATTTCGAAATAACCTCGTCACGAAGATGTAATAAAGACATGCGAGACTTAGGAACCTCTTTCGTACCAGACACATCACCGGAGTCTTATTTATCTAATGCTGCACGATAAAGCAACAGTTGCTGCGTCACGCCGAACGCTTGCTCGCCAAATATTCGATTCTTCAACGACCTAGGGCCACGTATCACTCAAGGCCCGCCTTACCTTCGATCGCTGCCCGATGGACAGGGAAGGTATGCTACTTGGACGCCTAACGAGGTGTTATCTAACTTCGTATCGCGTTGGAAACATCGACAGGACCCCAAACTCACACCTGACCCAAGAGCAAGACACACAACACAACCTTCCCTGCTTTTAAGCCACCAATGTGTACACACGATTACGACAAAAACCCAATAGTCACCGGCACCTTATCTTCCCCGAACCGTGTTTTAACCCACCCTATGTTTCGGTAACTATTCGCAACTAAAGGGCTTCACAGCACGAGAGCCGCCAACAACAGGTGTGTGAGTGTGTGTTTGGTCATCTTTCACGACCGATAATGACCCATATCCCCCCATCCTCCATGGTTTGCTGCTCTCCTCGCCATCGCTTACGTCGAACCGATGTCAGCACTTTTGTATACAAAGATATCTCCCCCTTCGGCGGCAAGATTTTATGTTCCAATGCATCGCTATTTGTTTAACGCGGAAAAGTGATCGGAACGTGCCCGTGCTAGATGTGTAGGGCGCGCGTAACAGGCGGTCATGCCGCGCATCATTGACTCCTTTACGTATGCACACGACGTATGCGAAAACTGCGCAGGGTTTGTTAGACAAGAAGCAGCAGTGGCACTGGTAACTGGTCTTTCTTGCAACCGCACATTTTGATTGACCTAAATTGAAAACCAAACAAGACAGAATCCCCACACCTTCCCCACAAGTGTCTAATAATCGTGAAGAAAGCATTTATAGCTTGTTTTATGTCCCAAACCAAAGTGGTACGCTTCATTAAAGTAAATTTCGCAGCCAAATTAAATGCGAGCATTGTTTATATCGCTGCAAATTTGCGTATGATTGTGCGGTAGCTCCAGAGGCGCACATGCAAGTGAATATTATTCACATTAAATTATGAAAGACGCTGATGTGTTGAACCGATCAACCGTAGGAATCGATTGCAATGCTGGGACACGGAAACCCAAATTTGGGTTTCTTCTTCTGCGCGAATGTTTACCTTTGGATGGACAATTTGTTTCGCGGGGAGGTGGAGGCAACAATATCGCATCGAAATAAACGAACGATCACGTCAAACGTCTGGCAACATCGCACCGGCAAGAAGATCACGACAGAAACGCGGCGTTACCTTCCCGCCCACCGCTACCGTTACACGCGCCTTAGTTGCCTTAGTTCTAGACATTTCTTCCCAGACGCGGTAGCGAAATTGCTAATGAAATTAGTCCTACTTGCTGCCGCCTGCCGACCGCTTAAATGAAGACTTCACGGTTGATGGTTTTCCTCGGTGCCTCGGGAAGTTCCAACTCCACCAGTTGAGCACACATTCAGGTTTTTCTGTGTGTGTGTGTGTGTGTGTGGGTAGCTGATTTAGAACCATACCTTTCTACACAACTTGCACCACACGAGCCGGATCTAATTTTATTCGTTTCTCACGCACCGACTGCTGGAAACGTAGAGACGTGGACGAAGAAAATATCGGCATTGTACGAGCAGCAACGGTGGGTCGAAGATTTTGTCATGCACGGCAAGCAGGAAGGGTGTACAATACCGATCGGATGATGATCCGAAGTCCGGAAACCGGTTCCCGGTGACACGAGCCAGAGGATGACAATTCGAACTCGGTTCTGAAATTGGAGCACACCGAGAGCAAACGTAAAGCCGACGATTGTGTACGTAATATTATCGGGGAGTTGGATTTCAGCTGCAGCCACGTCTCTCTCAGCCGACATTGACAGAGTTGTCGATTCCTAAAATAAACATCAGTTTCGAATGGGAATCATACTCATATGAGAGAAGTTGACAAGGATATCAAGAAGATTTTTAACCTTTCTTATGCACTTATAAGTCAAGATAAATGTTTTTTTTTACAGAAAATATAGACCATATCTAAGCTTATGATAAGATTTTTTTATGCCCTTATGCGAATTATTAATTTTTATGTATGAAAAAAGACTGGAATTTATTTATAAAATAAATAAATTTAAAAATGAATTACGTGGTACACATTTTTCTGTGTATTTATTGTGTTACATTATTTGAAACTATTCCAAACCATTCCAAATAATTCAAACTTGTAAGAATCCATAAATATTCCGAACACTGTTGATAAATAAATTGTGAGACGCATTCAAAAACAAATGAGAAAGCGGCAAAACATTATAAGATAAATTAATAAATATTGAAGTCCAAAAAATAGAAATGTAAAAAATTCTAAAAGATAAAAATTATAAAAAATTAAACATTTTTAAGGAGCCGTCAAGAAAAATTATGAGCAGGGCTAAAAAGTAAAAGAGATATTTAAGAAAGTGTTAGAAAAAACACGCTCAGTGAAAGCCCTGTTAGATAGTTTAGTTTGGTCCAAAGCCAGATTCAACACCGAGAACGTACCATAAATACTAAACGGAATTATTCTTGTGTTGTTTCAATGTTGGAAACAGCAAACGGAAAGCGTAAATGACTTTACACTCGAAGTTTGAATTATTTTGGTGAGTAATAGCTGCTCGTCGGCACGATGCAACTACGATCAGGGGAAACGCTCCAAGAGCAATGGCTTTAGATAATCCAAGCCCGAATGAGGTTTTTACAGCCGTAAATGTTTTCCGCACTGAAGTCTCGAACATATCGCGGAGAAAAACGCTGTTATTCACGCTACACTCTTCTGTTTCATTCGTCAGGTGACACGAGCCGACCATAAGAGTGTACAAATTTGTCTCCCCGACCCGACACAACCGACAAAATTTAACGGCTACGAAAGGGAAATGAGCACAACCACCAAACCGTTCCGTAATGGGGCACCAGGAAAACTCAAAACTTCATCACATCATTTTTCGTGACACGCCATTACACACGCAAGCTGGCAGCACTTTCCCTGGTGCAGCGAAATAATAACCGAAAAAAACAGAAACACAACATTACACCACTTTTCCGTCACAAAGCGTTTGCCTCACATAAGCGTGCGGGTCTCTGCACAGCAAGGGGGGATCCAAACAAATGCTTTGCCTCGGTGCGAATTTCGGTGATCTTTTTCTTCCGGCCTATCTTACGACGGTGCTGGGCAGTGGCAACAGTTTCACAGCAACTCCAGGCGCGCGCCGGAATCATGAATCGCCGGGTAAGATTTAACGATTCAAAATTTCATTTCATCCCACCGTTTGGGGTGGGTTTCGATCGTCGCCTAACACACTTGAAAGGCACAGCAGCGTCGCTCCCGTTGGGAAATACACTGCGCGCTTTTCAATTTCCTTGCTTTTGCGGGGTGAGAAATTTGGAATGACCAGTTTTCGATGACAATACCCACCGAAATTTTAGGCATTTTAGGCGACACCCCAACAAACAGCAATGTGCGAAAGACTCGAAAGCTCGTTTCTTTCCGGTTTAATAGAACAAAACAGCAGCAGCAGCAGCTGGTGCACTACGAATGTGATTGGCATTCACTTTTCCCACCCCACCACGGGCACACTTTCGTTGATTTTCCGCCACGTTCCTCACCCTCCGAAAAAAAAAAAAGAAAAAGTCTTCCACCGAATCAATCGCTTAATGTTATTTTCAACGCCAACTGCGGCCTCCACACACACACACACACACACACACTTTCTAGGGGGTGGCGCTTATCTCGCTAGCCGCCTCAGTTTCATCTCGCTTTGAGCTGAAATTTTGGTTTTTACTTCCTTTTTCCCTGCAGATTTATGGCAATTTCGTTCTGCGATTCCCCCCACCCCATTTTCACGTGATTATTTTCATTCCTGCGAGTGGCGTTGATTCAATTGCAAGTGAAGTTTTCCATTCCCAAGATGCCATGGATTGGGCTCCGAAAATGGGCATATATTGAGCGGTGCAAAGCAGTGCCGAATCTCAATTTCGGCAGCAACGAATTTCGCCAGACACACACAACATTTCGTGGCACATATCATGAGCACAGCAAACATGGCGCAGAGATGCTGGTAACAATTTTCTTACGATCAGATAAATTCGAACCGACAGAGGAAAATCATTGTGCGAAAAGAAACATGTGTGCCATTTTCCCAGTCGAATAAAAATAAACGAAAGTGAAATACGGTTTTTCTTTTCGTATTTTCGTCCACTTTTAGAACTACCTGCACACACTGATTTCTGCCCATTGCATGCCCCAATCTAGCTCTCCAGATCGCCCAAAACCCACGCCCGCTGAGGAAGTTCTCGGAACGCACGAGATAAGCGAAAACATTTCCTAGAACACGGCGGCCACCAGGTTGCCAGCGCGTTTCTCGCAACCAACCGGTCGATGTAATCAAACCAAGCTTTTCTCGCTTATCCGGCAACGTTTTCTGCCTATCTTGGTCCACGATTAGAAACGATCAACGAACACCAACAAACCCCATCACGAAACGCGATAAGGAGACGGTCCCGGCCAATGAAACAGGCACAGATTTCGTGGTGAGTTAAATAAAAATAAGAGACAGAGGAAGAAGAAAAAAAACGGTGTACCCATTCCAGCACCACATGCCTTTTTTTCTTTTTCCTTGAGTGTCTTAGTCACCCACGCACACATCACTTCTTGCCTTGGACTCCTGATTAAAAGCAGCCCTCATAATGGGTTCCTCTTGATTCCGTCCTTCCTTCCCTTGTTGGAGCATAATTATGCCGCACCCTCCGTGCAAACACCTTTGCAGGCAAGAGTTTCCGGAAGTTTGCCAAACGGAACCGGAACACCCAGCCGCCCCCTCCCACCCACGCACCACCCCGCCAGGGCCGGGAGGATTCATTATTCGTTCGCTTCTGCTGCAGAGCAAACTTTACTCACTCTTGTAGCTTTTAAAAAATGCAGGCCAAACCCACCAGCCACGTCGAGTGTGTGTGTACATTGCACTTCGTAATGGGCCTAATGAAGAAGACCGGCAGAGCCAACACAGAATCGACCACCGTTCGCGTCATCATCTCGAGGGAAAAGGAAGGAGAGGGGGTGTTTTGTGGTGGCCGTCATGATCGCATCATTCCAAGAAACATATTTGCACCCCCCCGGAAGCTCGTAAACGGACGCCGAAACGATGATGAGGGTTTGACTCACACACCAAGCACACCTGCTGCTGCTGCTGTTTTGGATGACTAAGATGGCAATAATGTCGTACCCATCCATCAACGAGAAGTGTGACTTGGGTTGGAGGTTGATTGAGTGTTTTATAATTTGATAGAAAAATAATTTACCAACCTGCTTCCAGCTGCAGCTCTCCAACTGCAGTAGGATCATCACGAAAATCACAGATTTCGAGCCACTACTAAATGCGTTCATCGCTGGATCCGATGGTGACAACTTTAGTCGCTCCCCGCCGGCTTATATGGCCGGTCCATAAAGCAATAAAAGCTGTATCGTGGAGCCCAATCAGTCGACAAAAGCAACGCGCGCACACACACAGGAAGAAAAAAAACCTTTGGATCTTCCATTTCGCATAAAAGCGATGACTGGTTCTGCTAGACGGTGCCTTTTGTGGCGAGGACCGGCGATGTTGGCACTGGTTGGAAACAGACGCTTCCGCTCCAACGTCGAACGAATAGCGCAGGAAGGAAGCTGGTTTCAGCTTTTGCTCGCTGCTGGAATAGTTCGGTTCGCGCGGTGCAGACAGTTCCTTCCGTTGTCGGACTCGAGGGCCAACCATTATCAACTTTATCAGTCTAGACGAAATTGTATTTCGAAATCGGTATCGGTGGGCCAAGGCGCGATGAAAAACTTGCGAGTGGTGTGGGTCGATCTATTCTTTCTCTCTCTTTTTCTCGAATGGTCCAAAATCTAGCGTCTACACGATGCTGATGCTTCGGGAACGGATTTGGAAGCTGCTGATGTCATACTCGACTAAACACACCGAGAGATGCACCCGCGCGAACGCGATTATGGGCTGCAACAAACAAGAGCAGAGCAGCGACGTCGATAACGAGACGCTTCTCCATTCCGTTCGCTCGCTCGCCCTACGTTCCCGTGCTAAGTATAGCGCGACGCGCGACGTTTTTTTGGGCCCTCCCGTGAACGATTGCTTCCGTCGGCTTTCAGCGATGGGATGCTTTCTCTCAGGTGGGCGAACATGCGGCGAGAAGTGGAGAGAAAATACTGCATCCAGCCGGGTTTGGTTGTTTTTAAATGTTTTCTTTCATTGCTCGTCTTGTTTTTTTTTTCTTCTCTCTTTTCGGGTGGAGTTTTATGGGCTAAGAATTAGGCAGCCAAAGGCAGAAGAAGAAAAAAAAGAAACACACAAACACACATCGGGAGATAGAAATGAACAAGTTACGGTACATTTCGTCGTTTAGACGTCTCATATACACACACACACACTCGCGCGCCACATAGGTTTTAAGGCACTCTTTCCGGTTTTCGGTTTCCGGATGGAAAGGAGGATGAGAAAATCGGTACCTCAAACCACCCGACGAACAGAACCGTGGGATGGGCGGATTGGTGCCATAAAAAAATTGTGATCACCGCACACATACAACCACACACACACCCATGCGCACAAACAAACGCTCGCGTGCACCCGCCGTATTTCTGTTTGTTTTTCTTCAAGACACCTTGACATTGATCACGGCCGCCTCGAAATGCCTTAGCCCACCGGGCGTTTGCTTAAGCGACTTAAGTGCTTTCGGCCGGGGAAGAACGACGGGAAGGTCGTCGTGTTCTAATTTGTTGGATAAACAAAGCACCGAACGCGCCCGGTACGACCGGTTGCAGATAAAATAAACATGGTGAAGATTACTCTTTAGAAGCATTATTATTGTAAGTAAAATTGCTAACAAAAAGCAGTCCAAAATGTATCCAAATGCTTTGTGCGCATTTCTGTATACACAAGACCTTGTTCTGCTTCATGATTGTGTGGTCGATTTTCTGAAATGATTAGATCATTTCTATCAAAACCGAGGGATTATGAAACACGAATCACACACATCCGAAAACGCAATCATGTTTATCTATTTTTCACACCTCTAGCGAACGCCGAGACGCGAGATTGCATTATCACATGGGAAGCTAATTAGAAATTGACACCTTCAAGCTGGCCCACGTGAGGTAACGTCCCTCTTTTCCCGCCGGCGCGTCGTGTCGCAGCAGTGTGAACATCTTACAATTATAATTGACTTTTTGCAGCTTCCTCCCTCGCCTCTCCTTACCACCCCATTTCCCCCCGTGCAGTTTTCCAGCCAACGGTGCCCATAAGCGTGTCGATCAGTTATTAACTTCTATCGCGGGACAGACGGAGCAGTCACTTATTTCGCTACAGTCACGAACGGCCCCGCCGCCACCACAAACCCCATTACTGCCATCTGCCATCGAAAACACGAAACAACAGACACCGAGAGCCATCACACCATGTGCCGGCGTGTCGCATGGAGCATGATAAATGGTAAAGCACCACCCCCACCTTCTCCACCCTCGCGAGCTGATAAGATAAAGAAATACAGTCCACGCGTATTTCGCTGCTGCTCGAAGGTTCGTTCCGGACAACTCGTAATGAAGCGTGAACAACTCGACCTCGCTTATCTTATCACCCTTCTCTTCCCCTTCTCGTTGACTGCTTCCGAGATATTGATCACGCAAAACTAAAAACACAACACAACACAGAAACTCCTAAAGTGCTCCCTTTCCCCGACGAGATTGATTTGATTTTCCAAGGGGAATTGATATTTTAACGCGACGCCGTACTCTGCTGCGATAAACAACCACGCGTGGCTGTCGAATACGTTTCCCAGCCGCCGGTCGAGTTCACCGCGAAGAAACGGTTCACCCACGCTTAAATAAACAGCTCATCATTGCTGCCGCAATCCGGCGCGAAAAACCACGAGAAAACGGTCGTCCTCTCGGGCGGACAGCAGGAGGCAGCAAAGAGTTCGGGCGGTGTTTGGACTTTAGTGGGATAAACAGCCAGTAAAGGAGCCATACATCATCGCCCGGCCAAAAAATCAGAGTTAAAAATGATCGGCGATGGAATTGATTCTCGAGGCGTAAACAGATTTTTCATACATTTTTCGACCCGCTTTTAAGCGGTTTTCGCTACAAAACAGGTCATGTGAAATGGAAAAAAAATGCTGAAAATAGATTGTTGAATATAATATTTTTTATTACGCCTCCAAAAAGTGTATCATAATTCCACTCGAAAGGTGTTACTTTATGGAGGAGAAAAATTAGCATCACAAGTCACCATTCGTTTGGCTTGCCAGTGATGATGCTGCCGGTGGGGTTGGGCTCCACCATTCCGCGACACTCATGACGTGATAATAACTGCAAACACAATCACAAACACACAGTCACGCCTCACAAGCGTTCGGGCGGTGGTGGCGGTGGCGAAGGAAGCGTTGGAATTCGAAAGCAATGAAGAAGCATCAGTACCACCTCCGGGCCAGACTGGCAGATGGATGGGTCGATCCTGGGAGGGATGAATGGGGGAGGAGAGAATCACCACCATCGCATACAAATAT
>JXXA01015379.1:0-10498 GCA_000956255.1 Anopheles punctulatus
AAAGAGAGAAAATCGTTCTCGTTTCCCAACGCCGCTAGGCCTCCCTACCGGCAAGGGATTATTGTTCTACCGGACCGTAGACATACCCACGGGGAGGTTAGATAATTAGTGCATAAAGCTCTCGTGAGGCACGCCATAAGTAAGCTACGTTGCGAGAAACAATTTAGACCATTTATTGGGCGGTAATAGTAATGGAGGCGCGTTTGTGGAACGATCGACCTATTCTATGCGGCATGGAATATTAGTGCCAAAGCACGCACGCCTAATCACGAGACTGGTACAGTAATAGTTTGCATTCATTACCTTCCAGTGCTTGCCTGCTTAGCGTGGGGAACGTGGAAGATCTCACCTTAGCGTCTTACACACTCGAGTGCCCAGCAACCACTCACTGTCACCTGTTCCAGCCCGGACTCACAATCTCACGGAAAAATAGCGTCGCGACGACTCGAAACCAACTTGACTTTGAAACCGAGGCCCCTGTGAAGTAATGCGCGGTGGGCTTTTGCGCCTTTACGTTGGGTAATGAAGCTCTTGAATGCGATGCGTAACCCATCCCGGACGTTCTTTGTTGTGAGCTAAAAATAACCATTCGTTTGTCCGATTATCTTCCCCGAAATCCGCATTGCTGCATGCGCTTTAGAAATATGGCTCGACCGAGCGACAAAAGAGAGCGGTAACAAGTGCGTCAGAGCGCCCGATCTCCGCCGGTCGCGATGGAATCAAACATCCCACCGAAAGGATCCGGCCGTGTGGGACCGGTTTACCGGTCATCAACGTTAACGAGTCTATCTCCTTCGCCTACCATCCGTTCCGCGGGGATTTACTGGGACTGGTGCCCGTTTTTTCTTTTTCTTGCGGCATCTCTCACAACAAAATCACGCAGCTTCGCATTGTTCCGTACCGACGGAACTGGCCCAAACCGCCCGTATCCGGAAGGGCGACCGTCTGACGTCGAACAGTCCAGCCGGTTTTCGGTGGATTCGCGTAACAGAAACTGGTCTCATCCAGGTGATTCCTGGCGTTTGCTCCTTCCAACGAAACACAACTTACAAAAGAAACGACAACAATCCTCCCGCCGTTTTGCCTTATCTAATCGCATTCGGCGTACCACAACAAAACTACTGCGATCCAAAACAAATCCCCCGGTGGGTCCGTTTTGTGCCGTGCTCGGTGAGCGAACGGGGTGATGAAGTTGCCGAGGTGATTCATTGATTTATGATCGATGAAACCGTTGCAATACCCGTTGATGGTGTTCGATTATATATTATCTTCCACGATCGCGACATCCGGACTACCGAAGCGTCTTGCGATAGCTGAAGTGATTCTGTTACTTCCTACCTAAAGGCTTCCCATTTGGGTCATTCAATGTCCATCAACGATGTGAATTGTGCAACGTGACCAAGCGCACGTAACCTCGCTGGACATACGTGCCAGAGTCGCGCCGCGAACGTGTGGTAAGTTCCGGAAATGCAAGTCTTGCCGCGCTGACGACCGTTTTCGGTTTGCAATTTGCCATGACACACCTACTTACAGCGCCCGGGAAGCTAAGTCCATACAATGCACTCATGTTCTAATCTTCCGCTATTGATAAACGATGATGCTTCTAAAATTTATAGGCCATCTCCGATTGTTCGAAGAAACGTACTTGTCATCTCTAACTGATAGCTGATCACCGGCACTATCCATCAACAAGAAACAACTGGCCCACAACACAAGCGTAAACCACAGAGCCGACTCCTGTCAAAATTGACGTTTCACTCTCCGAACAGCTGTTGCTAATGGGCGTTAAAAAGGCGCGCAGCGATACCGACCGAACGATCGCACCGAACAGTATCTGCTACGAGGAGCATGTGCTGCTGCATGTGCTCCTCCTTTACGTTTTTGTCGCCTGGTGGTCACCGGGTGTCACGCGTTGTCAACTCGCCGATGGCGTGTATGCGATTTAGAGCCTTCATCAACTGCAAATGTCAACAACAATAAAGCATGTGTCGTGATGTGTTCGCTCACGCTCTCTCACTCACTCTCTCTCTCTCGGCGCTCGAAAGATAACGAACATTATCGTACAAACAGAAGCTAGAGCCGGGAGCTGGGGTAACACACCGGCCGGCGCTTTTCTGCATTCTACCCCCATTCATCCCTCCGTTCCGC
The DNA here is from genome assembly GCA_000956255.1 of Anopheles punctulatus. NCBI lineage: Eukaryota > Metazoa > Arthropoda > Insecta > Diptera > Culicidae > Anopheles > Anopheles punctulatus. The sequence goes on from JXXA01015379.1 coordinate 2,149, forward strand.
ACCTGTATATAGCTCGCATTCGGTTCGTTTACACAACAGCAAAAAAGCGCGATAAGACATTGATCGCGATCGTGTGTTGTCTCTTCGTAGTGACGGGAAGCTGCCAAGCAGCTTGGGAGTATGCGCTAATCAGCTGAACTCTGTTGTTTGCGTTGCATTTCTACTCCACTTTTGACACTTTCCCTAAATGTGTGCGTCAGCCGCGTACGGTCGCGATAGGAGTTATCACTCACATGCATGCAAAAAGTCGCCACAGTCGCACACAACTCAGCTGATCAGCGCTGAGCGCTGAACTGCTGTACGAATGCTGCCGCTGTCCACAATGCATCCTGCGCGCGGCGTGAATTGCATTAAGTGATGGCCCGGATGACAGGATCAAAGGGCACACTGCTCCCAACCGAAACAACAAAGACCAGAAGAAAGTGGGTTAATGGTCAGTCCGATTGTGCGGCTTAATTGAGACGGTATGAAAGAGGGCTCTGCTCTTGCCAAAGGAGAATGAAAGCCGATCGTATTTTATTCAAATTAACTAACAAAAATGATTCATTTCACCATGACCTAAGCCATTCGCGCGTATTTGATGAATACGGCACTGATGCTGTGGCACTTTATCGGTGAGCAAGTTCCTAGCACCGCAACAGATAAGTGGACCAAGAGCAAGCCCTTGCCTACGAGTGTGAAGTTCCCCGCTGCGGTCATTCACTTCACGGACAGGAGCTTAATCACGCTCATTAGCTAATTGTAAACGCGCGACCACGTCCGACAACTACAGAGGACGCGCAGTAGCTGCCGATCGTCGAACATCTTCTTCTTAGACAACCGGCGGCGGAAAAGATACGGACCGAGTCTTTGATTTTGGTGAGGCAAGCTAGAGAAACGATCCTCATGGATCCAGACTCAATCGCTAGTGCTGACGAATACCTGAAATGACGTAATTTGTGGATGACGCTCTGTGCCGGGAAGCTGTGTAATATATATGACTGTGGTACTTTGCGATTTTAATTTCCATGGGCTATGTTAACTGGCGTGAAAACTGCATAAGGGTGACGTGAATATAGACGGCCTATTTTCATTTGAAAGATTGCCGCGAGAACCATATTTACATTGAAATCCTCGCGAGCCTCTTCTGAAATCCAATATCGCATTTCTTCACTCTACAAAATGTTCCCGAAACTACTCACACACGTCTGAGAAACATGAGTACTGCTAGCGTTCAACAAAACCTTAACCATCTTTCAAGAGAAATTTGAACGGTTATTTTGACCTCCCAGGCTCTGATCATGTCCGAAGAATTATGCCAGACGTTTAAGTCTTTTAAAATATTTTCAAACCACGAGAAGAAGTGATTAGATCAAACTGTGAAGGGCTACATTCAACAAATGAGTTGTATTCTCACAGGGATCTAGTATTTTGCATCCTTATTCTAGCACCTGATTAAATCCCACTATTAAACACCAAATATGAGAACATCCGTTTTCTTAGAACTTAAGGTTTAAGACTTTTCACAAACAACTCATGCTGTCGTCCTTCTAAATGAACAATAAAAAAAACTAAAACACATTATAACGATAACGTAGAGTAGTAAAAAAAATGTATGCAATCTGAAGTCTTCTATGTGAATACACAATCCTGTTCACATTATATACAAAACTCTACCATACACACACATGTCAGAGCATTGGTAGCGTGATTGGTAAATGTATCACTTCTGATCGTGATTGATCCCAGCCGCACCACGGATGATAATAGCGCTAACATCTCAGTCCCACCACCACCACCGCTCACCTCAGCCCTATCTGCCGCCACCACCACCACCACGTAGCAATCCCGTGATCTCTTTGTCGGCCATCTGCGACGCAGATCACATACGACTAGCGCGCGAGTGCCGGTGCGAGCGAGAGATATCAGAGCCGTCGTAAATTTGCGCCACTTCCAACGGTTGTGTCTGCGCCATGCGGCATAATGACACACCCTCTTACGCACGCACAAACAACTGTGCATTCGCGGCCCCACCAGTGCAGTCGCTGCTGTCTCGTCGCGTTTCGTCGTGCGTGGTTAAAGTCGGAGCCGGCTTCAGCAGCATGCTGTTCATCGTTTGGAATTCACTTCCGCGATTAGTTTGAAGGCCGCACGGGTCTCTCCTCCTTTGTGAGATGCTTTGAAAGAGTACATTGTCTTCCGGCAACCAAAATGGGTATGTTGCAAATGTTTGCAATGGAAGGACCGTACTAAGTAGATCTGGATGTACACAAAAAAAAACTCGGGAAGTTTATGTTAAGCTTTCAAAATGACGTTATACGACGCACTAACGCTCAAATCCATGCCTCCTCCCTCCACGCTGACATGATCAAAATCGGCAAAAAAACATCGTGAGCGTATTTGTTGCGGCAGCACGCGCATGTGATTATGTTAATATGTCGCTTGTTGGAAACGCCGTCCTCTAAAAGCTTGAATGAACACAAATGGCGATCACTGAACGGAAAGTTGAGGATTTTTTTTTGGTTGGCTATTTTTGCTTGCATACTCATCGCCTGGAACCGTTAGTTGACAGCGGGAGGGCGAGTGTTTTGGAAAGATCAGGAAGCAACACAGGAAATCTGAACGCACGGTAAACAAACCTATCTACCAAAACATCGTACGGGTCTCTCGCCGTGGTCCCTTCCCCCGAACAAATCAAATCTAACCGCGCACGCGCACGTGGGCACGCACTTGCTCCCAGTTCGAAGTTACGGTCTTAGCTGACGCTGACCTTGCGTTGACGGAGTTCCCGAAATTAGATTACACATCACAAACGAGCTTGGAAGCCGGACACCGGGAAGCGAAACAAAAACACACTCGTACCTGCCCGCTGCGATGCTACCGAACAACTGTTGCCAGACCTTCATGTCACACAGGTGATTTGGAAACAGCGCGTTCCAAAAGCACACACCTCCGCAGGGAGTGGGCCAAAAACTGCAGCAGAAAAGAGGGCTCCTCCACGCGGAAGTGATCGCACCGAACCGGTTCGGTCGTGAAGCAGACATTTCGGTTTCGGTCCTAGGTATACCGGTTTTTGCAAACACTAGGGTGCCTACACGGCAGCGAGACCTTGATCGTGAACTACTTGTTGGCACCGTTGGATCGACACACACAGGTGGGACCACAACACACGCTCCAGCCGAATCTAATGTCCATCGTTCTATCGCTAATCGGGTGACGCACACGATCATGCTACGTTGAGCAATCATCCGCGATCGCCATCATCCTCCAGCGTTCGCAGATATCTCACGAACGCCGGAACGTCCAGAATTGGAGCAGGTATATTTTTAGAACATCCACACCAATGGGCTCTTCCCGCGAGTGGTTTGTTTGTCCAGCAAATAAAACATACACGAGAGAGCTTCCAACCAACCAACCAGCAAAACGCATACACACCAAAATGGATCTTATTTTGCTGAATGTACATCAACAATAGCGTCGGGATTAGAAGTACCTTTTCAGAGCAAGGCGGCCGTCCTCCAACAGCTCATCTCCAACGGCAGAGGCACGAAGGCGCGAGGGGTACTCTCTTAATCTCGCATAAATCATACACTACCCTTGTCGGGAGTGGATAACGCCCTGTTCTTCACCCTGCTTCCGGTATCCAGCGCCCGCAACTGGAGAGAGGATCTTGAATGGCCGGCCGAAAATGATGCGCCATTAGTTGTTGATGCGTCTCTGTGTACGAGCGCGCGCGCGCTTGCTGTTGGTGCGATCTTGTTGATTATTCGTTCGTTCCCGCCGATTACGAGCACGACGACGACGACGCGAAAGAGACCGTAAACAAACGCCTTCACACTGAAAGCACCCCCCAGGCAGGGTGACGGTGGAAAAGGTGAGATATTCGTTTTTGACGTCCCTTTATTGCGCCCATTAGAGCGATTGTGACCGCCGGTAAACAAGGCGCTTAACCCGATTTTCGAGGTTCACTTTCTACGAGGCGCGCGGTGAGCGGGAAGACGACACTCCTGGAAACAGTGACAGCACAAATATTTAACTGTCTTATTAGCCATCGGATTCTGCTGCTTGCCAAACAAAATGTATAATGTATCGCATGGGCTGATACAGACCCGGGTATGCTTCGTTAGCATCGCTGTCCGTGCGAATCGTCCAGACTTACCTTATCCGACCACAAAGAACTAGCACGGAAGCCTGTCCTTCGCTAAGAGGTAACAATTAACGCTTCTTTCGCGTGACATTTGCACAGAGCCAAAAACGTTTCCATGATCCTGACAGCTCAAAAGCTTGACTCAAGCGCACGCAAGATTAGCAAACTGGCAGACAAATATTGGCAGCAACACCGCCGGACCCTGTTTCAGTAAGTTATTAAACTTTCCTGGGATGGAAAATTTCCACTGATTACCGGGGTCTAGGTGATAAACAGGCCCGTGCTATTTTAAGCAATCATGACCATGATATCGGTGCAGAAATAGTCCTGCAAAGATCCTATAGCAACGAGTTTGAAGTTCGAGTCATGCTGACATACGCATGAATCAACGTTACCCTTTTGTTACCCATAATTAAGCAACGAGAATTAACAAATCACCGTCAATCCGCGCCCAGGAAAGTTAGATACTAATTATCACCTTCACGAGCGAAAAAGAACACAATCGCCCTATTCCGGGCGTGTTGTTTCCAGATGAATGTTTAGCACATCATTTCACTTCCCGGTCCCGGTTCGAATGGAAGCACATGGAAGAGTCAGCCCGGCACACAGAGACATAACCTGCTCCTCACCATACACTTAATTAAATTATCCTTCCATTTGACTTCCATTTTGTTGAACCAACCGACCCTGCGCCACCCCGCGCGAACAACGCGTACGTTCTCGCGTTAGTCGCTGTACCACAGCGACCACGGTGTTCCCCATTTTTTGGTCCTTTGTGCCGGACCGACCGGCCGGTGCACGAGCACGGAAGGAGTTTGTCTGACGGGTTCATCAATTGCAGTTGATGTGCAGCGCGGTGGCATGAGCAGAACGTGGCAACACCGTGCCTATCTCCCTTCAATTCCAGAGCGAAGCTCCCGGCATGGGATAAGTTGTGCATGAATGCACCATTATTTCCGTCACGCTACTCTTCCGACCCATCCACCAGTCCCATCCGCATCAACAAAGCCCGGTACGTGGCTCCTACCGCTCACCCAAACGAAAAACCCGTTGTGTTCAATTATTGGTGATTATCAAGATTAATGCTATTTTTAGCAGTAGAATGCGCATTCGGACTGCCGACTGGCCGGCTCCCCATCATTTAGCGCAGAGCATGGAGACGAAGCGTTGGACGATCGATGTGCCGCGTGTTTTAGACGTCGAGCGTTGGAAAAAGGGACTCGTCTGGGTCCGTCTTGCGAGACGAGAAAACACCTCCAGCGTACGGCGGAAGGATTGTTGCCAAAAAGGAGCTTGTGATTTTCTCCTTGACCTTGCGCTGATTGCAGCGGGGCGAATATTTTTATTCATTGTAATAAAACCCGGTGCATCGCGCCATGAACGCGAACCATCCTCTCCCCCCAAAGGGGATATTGAATAAAGCTTATCGATATATTGAACGTTTTAAAGACCACTTGAGATAAACGGCCAAAAGGGAAACATATTGGCTGTTGCCAAGCAGCAACCCAAGTGCACTAGTAATTTAATAAATAGCCTGCAACATCAAGGCATTACCGTACGAAAACAATCTCTCTGGCTCGGTCCAAATATTGGACCAAACGGAGCCGTCAGCACTTGTCTAAATGCGTATTCTGAACAAAATAATATTTTTCAACTCTTTTTACTTTTGTATAGTGCACCACTTCGTTTCAACTTTCGCAGCTTTATCACACTAGTTTTCTGCTGCTTTTGTTTCTGTTGCCAGTACTTGATTTTAATCATTCCAAAACTCCAATATTTCCAATATTTTTCAATATTCCCTATATTTCCAATATTTTTTTATTGTTGGATATTCTTAACACTCAAAAGAAAGTGTACTAATATTAGTTTTCAGCTTCTATAATTATAACTGAAATTAATTAAAACTTTTTTTCGTTGCACACCACGTAGTTTTTCATAATTTTACCGTATCTAATCTTTAAAAAGTTCTTGAAAATCTATGTCCATAATAGATCATATTAAATACGGAATTTAATTTATCTAAAAGCAATATTTTCATGATGTGTTATAAACAATTATATCATGAATATGTTACGAATGTTATATAAAATTATTGGATCAGGAATTTTTCTAGCTCTCCTTATCTGTGAGCGCAGCCTGAATGCTGGTGAAATATTTTAAGCTAAACCATTACTAAAGCTAGCTGCTATAGATGCGCTCACTAGCAGCTACGGCCATCGATAGTGGACAATGTGATCGCGACGGAGACAGCGCAAATGTCATCGGTTGACATTTCTTGTACGCAACTTGTGAGCAGTCAACATAGAGCATAGAGTACTAAAGATGAAATTAAAGCACATAAAAGTGCTTTTTAAATGTCAGATGTACCGCTAGACATTATCACGTGCGAAATTAATGCCACCCCGCCTTTGCAATCGTTCAAATAGCTTAGCTTATACAGTTATCGATTTGTTTCACAAAAATGTGTGAAAAACTAATGCAAGCAAGTAAGCTAAGCATAAACAAGTCACCAGTCGCCAGAATCGACCCGACCAAAACGCGCCAGGATCGTCCATCTCCATTAACTAACTCGAATGTTTTTAGCACCTTTATTGCTGTTCCATGTCACAGACACAACGCCGATAGAGGAAATGCAAGACACGGGACGCTGGGAAAACGTCAGGCACGAATGCATTAATATTCATTAAATTACTCTCATGATTCATCGCACTTGCCACGCCATGCGGCTGTAGTTTCCATGGGTTTTATTTGTTTCCTTTCCTGTTGCTACCCCTGCAATGGTTTTCTCTTTCAACCTGTTTTTGTTGTTGCTCTTCAACTCCATTAGGAAAATACAGGCCAAAGCCCTGTGGCACGATTTTCGTGATATTAATTGATCTTCTATGGCTTTCTTCATTTACCTGACAGAGGGAGTCGAATGCAACCACTCTCACCATAGCAATGTAAAGTAAAATTGTCCACAAATGATCCATGTTTGTGGTTCCGTCACCACATGTGATTTAAATTGTTGTACTTTTTCCGCTACATAGCTACGGCAGTGTTGTCACTAATTCCTATCGGCGCCACCCGGGAGTATGACGCGCTGCCGAGGTGGCGTCAGAAGGGATTTTCATTTTTCACCTTCTCCCACGGCAGAGCTCACTTCACAGGGCCATCGCGAGGTACGGTCGCAAAAGGATTACAGCTAGTAATTTACATACCGCTTCCGTCACACCTGTCCGTCGCGTCGATTGCAGGGCAGGAAGCGGGTAAAACACACTACGGGGACTTACAACCCCGCTGTCTCCATGGGGCATGCGACGATATGCATGCTTCATTTGCACTTTTTTTTTGCTGCCCCATCGACGGCAGGCAGCAACTGCTCCCGTGTTTCGAAAAGTGCTATGCTTGACGTGAAAAGCTAATCGCTTTTATGGTATTGTTTTCCAGGGGCGCGAAAGCTTGACGGCTGTCGGGCATGGATCAATTTTCAGTGCCGATCGAGTCGAACGTCGCGTACTGACGGGTGAGTGATGGACGCGTTTACATTGGGCATGGTGTCATTTCGTAATGTGGGTAAGAAAGCATATTTTTAGTGTGCTTTCCAAGAAGTCCGCACTGGAATTAAATTGAAGTCTAACAAATGAGTCCAGGGCAAAGATTCTGTTCAATAGTAACTTATTTCTTATCGCGAATTTAAGAGTTTTTGTCTACACAATCATCACAATCTGACACACGATACAACACAATAAATAAGCATTCAAGATCATCTTTTGAGCAGAGCTTCACCAGGGCGGCAGATTCTGGAGAGGATGGCATTTGAATACCATCAATTTCAAGGACACACATACACAAACAAACTACTAGGCTTGAAACTGAACAGCTCCAGAAGCTCCAGGAGACTTCTAGGCCAGGCGAACGTGGACGAAAAAGGCCTACCAAAGGATCTTTACCAAGGAAACAACTCACCTTTTCGACATTTCATTTGAGAGATCTAGCCAGGCCATAACAATATGATACTTGAAGGTCTGAATTGAAGATCTTGCTACACTTTGATGTTATAGGACATATTTACATTGGACCATATTCAGGAGAACTATTAGAGCCCCTGTAGGAAGAAGAACAAAGGAATAGCCGCGAGGAACGAGTTGTACAATGCCCTTACCATAATACACAAGTGAGGCTTTGAGGGTAAAGTCCACTTAGACTTAAGACTAAAAAAGGATTCCCACCGAAAATGGAGGG
>JXXA01015380.1:0-15725 GCA_000956255.1 Anopheles punctulatus
TGTGGCAACTGGGCTGTAATCGGGAAAATTTAAACGTAAATTATAAATCGCAACTTTTGGAATAGTTACGGTACAGTTGAAAACGAAACATGGTTACGTTAGCAAATGTATAGGTAAACTAAGCTAACGAACGATTCCAAACGAATACTGAAATGTATGAAACCAATTTTGTGCAAATATGAAAAAAATATTCCCACACATTTTTACCCCTTCAAACTGGCATGTTAAAAGCTATTTTGTCTCATACTTCCGTTTTTATTTTTAATAAACAATAAAATGAAATAATGTTCATTCGATCAAAAATGTGTTCTAAAAATGAAGGAATAATTAAAAAAAAAACTCGCATCAAACCGCCTCAACAAACAGACCAACCAACTCCAATTCAAAGACGTAGATTGAATTTCTTGCACAATAGAAATAAAACCATTGTCAGAAACGAAATACTTCCACTCCGTTTGCGACCTTGCAACCCGACCGCCGATCGAAACCCCATTTGATTCTATTCAATTACTTATCAGGGAAAAGGCCTGTTTTATTCCTGCTGCCGCCCGAAAGTGGGCGCTATTTTTCCAAACTTTTCATCCGTAAACAATACCACCTGCCTCGCCTGCCAGCAGTCCATCTTCATTATTATCTCGCATGGTTCGTCCATCCGTCCGTCCATCCGTCCATCCGTCCATCATCGTCATCAGCGTCGCTGCAACAATGGCCGATCGGGTGCACAATTGAGTGCATTTCGAGCTAGCGACTTGCGGGACGGACCGTGACGGACCCACGGACTGGCGCACTGCAGCAGGACGAACCCACATGCAGAACAGAGGACTTCAACGCGGATCGAGGACACGAAGGGGTAGCGCTGCCGCCGTGGTGGTGGCAAGTGGGCACATTATCGGATCACTTGGCTCACTGGCCATTTACTCGTACTGGCGTCTCCTAGCAGTGCGACTACCTGTCTCCATTATTTGGGGGAAAAACACGATGAGAGGGAACAAGTTTGAGGTCTCCGTCGGTGGTCATCCTTTGCGCTCGGTTGTTTCCTTTTTAATTTAATATTTTCTGCGGTTGAATGAACAAATTGTATTTTGTTTCCTTCTCAGCTCGCTTTCATGTGCGAGTTGTTTCACTCGCTTGTCATTTCTTGTCGGGTGATGTTTTCCTTTCTTTTTGTAACAATTTTTTTAGATCATTTTGTTCGATTTTATTTTGTTTTTTTGTTAGGTTATGTTCCTACCAAGCTTCGGTTTCACGTTTCGCTTGTTACAACGTATGATGCCAGCAGACCCTCGGCAAAAGTTGGGTTACATTTTTGTTTTGCTCACTTAGCGTTCGGTTCGGAAAAATTTTATCGTTTCCATGTATATTTATTCGTCTCTTCGTGGGTCGTTTTTTGTGTTTAATATTTCGCTTCCTCCCTTCCAGTCTCATCAGGTTTTGTCAAAAACATTGTTAGATCATTTTTTTTGTGCAGCTTCGGTTTCATTTTCGTTGCATCATTCGCTGCGAAAAAAGGAAGTGACCAAACAGTGGCAATATCGTAGGGAAAAAATCGAGCACCGGAACACGCCACGGCAATGCAATAAAGTGGGTATCGCTGCTAGGAGGTTGCGCTAGTGGCTGGAAAGCAACCGGAAGCGTGGCTGCAAAGCAACGATCGACGGTGACGCGAAAGACCGTTTCGGCGAAAACTTTTGAAGTTGACCAACGAGTGGAGTGAAGCGTACGGTGGAACTGTTTTTCGCTGACATCTCAGTAAGGCAGTAAGTTTCCGGTAGCTGACAGTTCGGCCACAGAACGGACCAGGGCCGGGGGACGCTGCAGTTTGGGTTCCTTTTATTTTCGCTCCCCGTCCCCGAAAAGGATAAATTCTAACGAAGACACGTGCATGTGAAGCCATTTTCTCGTCATTTTATGCTGCTTATGGAAGTGGGCGGGATGGTGCGGGTGGCTGAAGGAAGATTGCCATTGTGTGGCCCATTCTACAGCTCGCATTCCACGGCACGTGGGGTATGAGCCGGAACTAAAAGGGAGAACTGTTTTTATATCGTCTAAGTAGAATCTTTCCACCATTCGTGTCACCTTTACAGTGAGTGCTGTGATTTTCCGTGTGTTTTAAAAATGTTCAAATAAAAAAAAGTATTCTAGTAGAGTAGAAACTCTAAATAAATACTATTCGCATTCAGGAGTCCATTGTTAAAACAAAGTTCTATTTTAAAAAATAAAAAGAAAAACAAAAAAATAACAACATTTTAAATAGTAAACAATTTGAAATGCTAATAGCAGAATATGGCTATTCGCAGTTTGTTTTAAAAATAATAATACTACAAGGTTTGTATTTTAATGTAGAGTGCATTGCATAAAATCACTCTTTTTGTATGATTTTTGTTTGACTCATACAACAGATAAATAGAGACCGGGAACGTCAAGTAATTATCCATTATCCATCCAACTTTCCGGTCTCTGTATACAAGCTTGGATTGTAATGCAAGTGGTTTTGTTAACAATTTTAGTTATTTCTGGATTTCCTATAGCTTTATCTATCATTAAAAACAAATATGTTGTGAATTTTTTGGTCTTAACTCTATTCATACGACGCATGCTGTACACGATTGGACTGCTTTAACAACCTTTCTCGCTCTTTCACTCAAGACTGACTGCACTGAAGCCGGAGATGGTGGTGTGTATTATTTTTACGTTTTCAATCACATTCAGTACCCCCGGCGGGCAGGCGACCGGCGATGCATCCACATCACGCCGCGAAACAACGGCATGGCTAGTATGACACAACAAGAAAGCATTTTATCGTGAACATTTAAGTAATTTCGTAGATTGCTGTCCATCCCGGGAGATCGTCCCCGAAAGGGGGAAGGATAAGGTCGAAAAATTGCTCAACCTAGAGCTAAAAGGATGAATCGGATGCGCGCTGGAGCAACATAAAACACTGACCACTGTAGCGCAATGGCAAGCGAATCTCCCGAACTGCCGGTGTGCTAAACTTCGAGCGAGAAAGTCACAAACTTGCCTATGATCGGTTCGGCTCCTCCGGTTGCCACGCTCCGCACCCACTAACTTTGCTTTCGGTGCGTGTCCCGATACGAATTTGCCGCCAGCAAACTTTCCGTTGCGAGGCGAGCATTTATGTTTTTTTTCTTCTTTTTTCGCCGTGTTTTCTTCGCAGTACGGGAAGGAAAACTTCGTCCCAAATATCGCTCAAAAAGTGCATCGTCACCGTAATACGTGTGGCGCCAAAGCCTCGAGAAAAGACTGGCAACAAGGAAAAACTGGAAGCAAAACTCCCATGCATAGACAAGCGCCCAGCACGGTCGAGGGCGTCATGTGAATCAATTGATTCGAAAGCAAAATAAATTGTCACTCGATGCAATTTCCTGTACGGCGTCGATGGGTGGTAGCGGTGGGTGATACGACTTCACGGCGGAATCGAATCGAAACCATCCGAAACGCAAAGAAAAAATCCCTTGCGACTGCAGAGCCCGACTTTTGTGATATTCTTTCGGCACCTTTGGCGCCTCCGCCGGCTGGGCACGATGGGATGATAAGCGAAAGGGAGGACCGTTGGGAAGGGAAAAGCTTACACGTTTGTGTTTGTAAGTATGTGTGTGTGCGTGCGTGTCTGTGTGCAACAACTGCATTTTTACAAAATATTTTCCGAACACGGGCCGGCGCCCCTTTGGCTGAAGCCGGCGCACGGTGCAAACGGGTGGATGCATTCTTGAAATTTATCTTCCCCACTCTGCGACGCAACGGGCAGGAGGTGGTAGAAATGAGGACGGGTAAGTGTTTCTTCGACCCGCCTGCGGCTGCGGTGGTGAAGTTCCCACCAACAACATGCGATGTACTCGACGCTCCAACCCAAGCGCACCCGAGCCTGCTGGCTTGTGATTCCGCAACACTTTCGTGATTCCTAGATGATTGAGGTGTACGGGTGAATAGTTTCTTCATTTTCTCGTTCGACTCCTTTCGCACCCTCTGCGAACGCCAACGCTCATACACACACACACCCCGGCGGTAGTGGGAAATCTAAAAGTAGTCGACCGCGTCTTCCCAGGTGAGAATGATAAGACTATTGGCTCTTCATCATCGTCATACTAAGGGCCCGGGCTTGTTACACGTTCCGGGGATCGTAAGATGGGCTCCTCAGCGTTGCTCAGGGCGCCACAAGGCATAGAATTTTCATCTTCGAAACCATACACATCCATACACACACACCTCCACATCACCCGTTCGAGAGTTCGTGCAGCAACGAACATTCACAGAAGCGATATTGAGTAAATATTTCAAATTTATTTACACACCTTCCCCGCATGGACGCGCGAAACGAAGCTGGAAAGCACGGGAAAGGCAGTCACAAACTATTCCCTTCTTCCCACCTCCGGTTATCCTCCTTTCCCAGCGCCCCAGCGCAAGATGTAACAGTCAGAATTGTCGGTCGTAGAAGAAAAATACGATCACACTATTTCATTCCCATCGCCTCCCCAAGTCCGGAGATGAGACGGTGTGTAAACTACTTTGAACGACCTTAATATTGCGTCGTGTTTAAAGTGTGAAGTGTTGTTTGATTACCCGGTGGTGCCCGGAGGGTCGGCCAGGTGACGGCACCCAACCCGTCCAAAGTACTCGGTTCCCCGCCTTGCCCGGATCCGGTAAAGTTTTGCTTCCATCTTTTTATCAAACACGACCTCACGTTGGACGAGACGTCCGGAAGGCGGGCGGTCGAGGATGGAATAGATTGGTTCTGGGAAGATGTGCGATAACGAGCGTGTAATGACAAGACTACAAGCCTCCATCTACGGTTGATAGTGAGCGAATTTGCAACAGTATCACATCAAACAGCAGCTAATAAGTCGAAGTTTTGTGTGGACTTTAGTAAGATAAGCGTCTTACGGGAGTAAGCAGGTCGATGGCAAGACGTTTGCTTACATGGGTCCGTAAAAGCCACACAGCATCGGACAAAGACGTTCCGATAGGCGTGTTCCACCTGAATGGACAATTTTCACCACCCTCCCTTTCTGCCTCCTTGGGGCCGTTGCGATGCAATCCGGAGTTGTGAGAGAATGTTCGGGACATTAAAAATTTTCAATTAAATTAAATGATTCGTTTTATGGGCGCTAAGGTGCGTGCAGAACCGGCCATAAAACGGGAAGCTGCCACCAGCGCTAAGAAGCCGGTTTTGGCTTGGCGAAAAGGGGTTACACCGGTCCCTACTTGGCCAGTTAGCCACCCGGAAGATGACGCACAAAAAATAGGAAACGAAACTGAAGCAAATAGACCAAACGAAGTAAAAAAATAATACAATCGCCCTGCCCCCAGCTCTTCTTTCGTTTTTTTTTTTGGATTTTCGTGTGTAAACTTGCCTTTTCATTGGACTTTTTAAGTGTTCGTTTTAGAGTTAAACCTTTTTTCCTGCTTTCTGTCTTCCCCCTCTCACAACTCACACTCCGGTTTTTCCAGCGTGTAAAAATTCCTGATGAGCGCGGCGGTGCTGCACCGGTTTAGGGATCGTTTATATTTATAACTCGCACCCGAAGGGATCGGGAGTGCTTTCACTCGCGTAAATGACGCCTTGATTGTAGGCGACATGGGACGCCACCGCTTTACGGCCACTGCCAGCTGGAAGGCATGGGGCCAAAAAAAATAGAAAGGCACTCCTTTGCGCGCGAACCAATGAGCGATAAAACCTTTCGTCCGTTAATTTCACCTAACACCGTGGCACGCCGCGCGCGGCAACGGCAAACAGAGTTTAGCATTTAATGATGGTTTAGTGATGAAATTTTCGTTTGGGTGGTTGGGCAAAAGGGCTCCCTAAAGGGAGGTGGCGGGAAAAAGACCACGTGATTTTGAAACGTGAAATCGAAAAGAAAAGTGCGTTTGGCAAATAAAATTGCGCACCGGTGGGTCAGTTCGGGGTGAAAAGTGTATCAAGTTTTCATCACCATTTGTCGCTGCTGATGGGGTTGGCTCGTTCCCGAGAGATTGGGAAAGTTGGTAACGGTGTTGTTTCAATCGTTACGTCCGTGGTGAGGCCCAAGAGGTTGTTATGAAGTGCATAATTACTAGCTACTAAAGAGTACAAGAACTGCAACAAGATTTGAGTTCGTAAGGCTTAGTTTTTTTTTGCTTCCTCATTCAAAACGCATAATACATTTGTAAGCAATTTTCATTTTTGAAAGTTATTTAAGAAATTATACAACATTATCATTGTTATTTTATGATGAAACTCGTCTTTTTGACCGCATTTTCAAAATTTAAAAATAAGGATATGAATGTAACCCGAATTTCACGAGACTGAAATAATAAACATAATGTTTCTGGCAATTGGCAATAAAAGCTTTAAAAAATCAATCAATTTTTAGCTTAATTATCAATTTTTTTAATCTTATCACTTTGAAGAATGCAAATGTGTATTCTTTTGTCCCAAGTCAAATATGTTTGTGTTTCTAAATGATTTCGTTACTACTAATGGAAGCTATAGAACTTTTCAGTATATTTATGTCAAAGTAGGAGGAGCTCCTATCAAGCTTACAGCATTTTCGCTGCCATGTAAACCCCTAAAAGCCTCTTGACAGGTGCTTGTGACACGGCTCTGCCCGTTTTCCGTATGATGGTTTCTGCTTACAGGATTCAAATTTCACCCACCACGATATACCGAATCCAGCAAATTATTTACACTCTCGAGCGCCACGGCCACTTTCGGTAGCCTCACGCCCCCTGTGGTGGAGAGACAGGGAGAAATCAAAAGTATCACGCCAAACCAGAAAGCCATAAGAATACGGATTCACTCAAAATGTAGCGAATAAAAAAAAAAGGAAGGAATCCCACCGAACCGAAGCCACCCGAGGTGATCGGACGTGATAGTAACGGGCGGCGTCGGGTGGGCCCTCGCAGACCGTTCACCGATGCCGACGGGGCAGAACATTTGCCGTAAATATTTAAACGACCGCGCTGAATAAAGGATGACGCCCGGCTTACAAGATTTTCAATTACAGAGAAACACTCTCTTGGTAATTGACGAAATTTTGGTGCAGAAATACGTCGCCACCACCAGACGTCCTTCCATCTTCTCCAGGCGGTGAAACGTTCGCATGACATTCCCAACTGCTAAAAAAAAGTCGGGGTGTGGTGTGAACAAGGTGCAGCACAAGGAATCAGTTGCGTTTGCTACTTTTTTATTTAACGTTCCGGGCAGATCAGATTCGATTTTTTGTATGTTTGCGTGCGTTACTCTCCACGTAGCTGCTTTCTCTAAGCTCAAGGATCTTTACCGTTCAGAGAAGCAAATGGGCATGGGTTATTTGCGAATGAAATTTTCAACAACCACCCCTGCCCAACCGGCGAGGGGTTTCTAAGCCAGGCAAGAAAGGAAGGTTGCTTTTCGACTGTTGCTAGTTGGCCTCCGACGAAAGGACATTTCCTTGGTGCTGTTTTTTTGTTCGGTTCGGTTCGCGTTTCGTGCGACCGATTAAAGTTTAAAATCGGCCAAGCCAACAACGTTCGAGGCCAGATAATTGGCGATTGCTTTTAAGCGCACTGAAAGGATTGTGCGGAAAGGAGTAGAAAAGGAGAGATCAAGAAAAAAAACAAACACATCCCGTAAGAACTTCACACAGGTTCGCAATTGAAACTTAACCGAGTCCAAAGATAACGTGCAGGAATCTATTCCCTTCTTCAATTATGGTTGTATTTTCCGCCATTCAGCGCTTGACATCCGGTGTGTTCGCGACCAATGTCTTATTATTTTTTTACGAGCCGAAAATCCAACCCTAATCTGAACCCATTTCGGTAAGTAACAAACATCCCGCGGTGGGAGGGTACTGTTTCGTGCCACTAACGGATATTACGTTCCGATGGCTTTTAGTTCATTTAGGTTCGGCAGCGCAATGTCTTCACCTGGCTATAAATGAATTTTCTTTATTTTCTTAATTATTTGCAAATGTTTATGAGGGTTCCTGAGTTTTCGATGGTATAATGTTTTCAATGGGGTTTTGATAGTTGAATAGTACTAGATATTTTCTTAAGATCGTTCTGCTTTGTTTGAAAAAAGTTTAAAATATCGAATAATGGAAGAATTTCGTGTACACAGATATTCGAAAAATCCCTTTCTTAGAAAAGATAAAAAAATCCATTCAAAATGGTTGCCTTAAACACAAGATCTTCTTGTTCAATAAATAGACGCATATAAACTATTATTATGAGCTATTAAATATAACCATGAAAACTCTCGTCATTTCAGTTTGAGAAGGGTTCTAACAACTTAAAACAAAATTACGAAATATATCGTACACGTTCAAATTTTTACCATTTCTTACATGAACACCGAAACATTGTGTGTTCAAATTTGGTTCCTGTGCTTAACTTAAAATCTCATCAGGTGCGTGATTTTGTGCAAAAATGCTTAGTAATTTTCCTAATAAAATCGCTTCTTTCTACCATCCTCCCCGTAGGACACCACAAAACTTTCATTAATTTGCTCACTAAAGGTACAGTGTAATGGCATTTTTAAGAACTGCCAACGATTCACGCGATTCCTCCACAAACCACCAAGACGAGCTCGATGCCTCCAATCGACCGACCGACGGACAAAGTCGACAAACAAGTGATTTTGCGACACTATCTTGCATAACTTTTACCTCCCTGCCTGCCCCCTATCCCCTGCATCGTTTTCTTGCAATGCTCGTTATCACGCTCTTAGCAGCACAAAGCTAGAACCGATCCTCTTCAGCAGCATGTCCTGGTTTTGGCCCAGGCAGGATGATGACGTACAGAAGAAGAAGAAAAAACCAAAACGAATCCAAAACCTTCAACCCCAGACCTGGCGGTGACACACACACACACACAAAAAAGAAGGAGCCGGTAAAATAAAACCCAGAAAACGCTCGGACATGGTTCGGCGGAGAACTTTACCGACCAAGATCCTTATCCGCCGCCCAAACCCCGCCGGCGAAACTTATGAGGCCGAACTTCAACCGTTTCGATGTTCGCCTTTTCCTCTAAACCCGCGCGTCACATACACACACACACACACACACACACACACATACATTCTATGCGCAGCAAAAGTGCATTCCGTGCGCACATGCACATGCCAGGGGTACAGATTGCAATTCAAACTCTAATTTGGTCTCGGTTTGCATTTTATGCAAATTGTCCAATGAGATCTGGGTTTCTTTTCCCTACCTATCATCTTTGTCTCCGTGGTGACACGGTGGCGCGCGCGTGTGTGTGTGTGTTTGTGTGTGTGGGCACGTCTCGATGACATCGTCGTCGGAGGAGATGGAAACAGTTGCATCAAAGTTTTGCTGCGCTGGGTTTAACGGGGTTTCGAGTTCAAGTTTATGGGACAGGTTAGAGCGCACTGGAATGAACTCCATTTCCGTGAAGAGTCCCATACGTTCGTTCCGAGAAGCTGCCTCGCCCGGAGGATACTAGAAGACACACACCCACACTCTACCGCCGCTGGAAGATATCATTCCGCCGGTTGCATTTCTTGTCGTTTCAATGCTGCGCGCGGAAGGTAAAGAAAGTTTTAGCCGCCCCGGCTCCGTACGCCCTAAACTTCTCATCAAACCAACAATTTTCCAACCTCATTGGCTGGAATGGGCCATACAGTCGCACGAGCTCACATGCACAAACACACACACAGATCGTAAGAAAACCTCGTTGAAAGGACGGAAGGATCGTAATATAAAAATCCACCTAAAATTCACCATCGTTTCGGTGGGACCGTGCGACACAAAACCAATGTCATTTGAATTTCATAACGATCAGCGCAGGAAACAGCAAATGGTGGAGAGATTAAGAATGAACCAGCCCCTCGCTGGTGGCAATTGTGGTTGAATGTTTATTTGAGTGACTTGCTCGGCGGCTGGAAGGACGACAAATTAGGACGATTGTCCTGGTGCGGCCCGGGACGCAGCAGGCCAGTTTGTCGCAACGTTGCGAACCCACCCAATCATTCTTTAATTTCCACGCTGGAGGAAATAATCCGTACGGGGCGGTGTGGCCGCGACTCGATCAGAAACAGGCCGCCAAAGTGCAAACGTCACTCCCGTTCGTCGTGAAATTCCCAGCACGTGAGCCGGGACAATACGGCATCCGATTGGGATGCGTTTGTGTAGTTTGCTTTTTTTTTGTTTCGTTGGTATCTACTCTCTCACCCGTATATTGTATCATTTTCATCAACGCAATAGTTTATCCAGCAGCAGGGACCCGTTCACGGACCCGAACCCGAGGTCGGATCGGGCTTTGAATTATTGAATAAAATGTCGCTTCCTGTCAAATATTGAAACGTTTCACACTGGCTGGTGCAATCTCGGCCCGCGGTTCCTCCCCGTATGGGTATGGGGCGTAAGTGATGGGAAAGCGCCTGGCAGCTCCATGTGTAAGCCGCTGCATGCTGACTCATCGTTCGGGCCGCGTTTAGGTTGCGAATGGTCCGGTTCGGTGGCGTGGCGCGGGCCACGGGAAGAGAATATTTGCAGTCGCAGTTTTCCAATTTAGTACAATCACATCACGCGCCACCGTCACCGCCTGCTGGCAGCGTATGCATCAAAGTGCGCTTTTGGGTTGACAACCGACCTTCCAACCACCCCCCCCACCCCTTTGGCTACGGAATGCCCGCGGATCGATCGATTCCTGGTGATGGTTGGGGGGAGGCGCAACCGAACGCCAGGCCCGAATGGTGCACAGTTTAATTTAACGTTTATTATCTTTGTGCCAAAAATGATTCGATTGACACTCCCGCGCGCAGCAGCCCGCACGCTTTGGGTGGGAAGGTGGATGGGAGGAGCAAAAATGCACCCATATAGCTGGGTTTTGGTGTCAGGCGTTTTTTTTAGGCGGATTGAACCATCGAGGACGGCGTGCGACTGGAGAAGGTGCGACCCAACGCGGACACACGATTGTGTCCCATCCGGTGGGTCCGAGGTCCGCAGCCAAATCGAGCCACGTAAATCCGTGCCCGAGCCGTCCTTACGAAACACGGCATCAGCGTGCCCCTGCCCCTGCTTTTGCTGCCAAGGCGCAATTCAATTTATTCATTAAACACTATGTGTCAATTTGCCTAGTCCGGAGTCTACCGCTATTTTCGGTGTCAGCCATTGGACGTTGGTCCCCTCCCCATCCCCCGCTCATGGTCATCGATTTTGCTCAATCCTCATTTCACAGGCCGGGAATCGCTCCGACTGGGTACGATACGTCAGATTAATAGGCTGAACGCCCCCTTTTGGCTGGCGCGGTGGATTGGATCATATTTGGGTGCTTATTTGGGAGATGCACTTTTCCGATGGCCCGGGGATGTTTGCGTCGCCTGCGTGAACCGAACCGCTTGTTTGCGAGGGTAAATGTTTGATGAAGCGGATTTATGCAATTTAGCCGCAGTGATGCTCGCACAATTAAGATGTTCAGTTCGCGAAACTTGATTTCAAACATTCGAAATTATGCTGTTTGGAGCCGAAATTGGATATAAAATGTGTGTTGAACAAGGAAAGGAAGTTAATAAAAAATTTGTGACATTATTAATCACATTAAAAAGATTACTTAAAAACCATGTATAACATTAAAACACTTAAAACTGGAATTAAAATCATCATTTAAGCACACATCAAGAAAATGAACTCACCATATCAAGCAGTTATCTTTATGTTTTGGAAAATTGGTAATTTTTAACATTATTTGAATGTTTTTACTATTTTTGAGAATTTGTTTCCATTCGGAAGCATCGTAAAACCAAATTAAATCAATTTATTAACAAAAAAAAAATACTAAACTAGAATGCATAACATGTATTTAATGACTTCGGGAAGAAATTTAGTACATTCTTTCTTATCATGTAAAATTCTTATTTTTTGTTATTTTCACAATTTGTCAAAAATTTTAAAATAGATCATGTATTTTCGCGTATTAAAAGAATCCTTTTATTCATCATCAAAGACAATATGGTTCAATTACATTGCTATTGAAAAACAGCTTCCTTTCCAAAAACATAGTGAATCGTGTACAATTGCGTCCAAACAACAGTGTTTTCTGCTTTTTCTAACACACGATGCAAAAGTAACGAAAAAAAAAGCACAATTAATCAAACATAGCCACAAGAGCGCTCAAAGCGCTTGATGAAAATTGTATCGACCATCGTACCATAGACCGATCTGGTGACCGATATACATTGTTGTATTATGAACGGCTTATGATTATTGACATCGTCCGCGTGCTCCAAGGCTTGGTGTAGCTTTACTCAATATGTATAAAAAATATCCCCAAAACAAACACTGGCCGCAACAAACTTTTCCACGACTCTATGAGACGATGTTGCACAATGTACGCGGCTGCAGTGTGACCAATGCACCAAAAACCCCGCAGGAACACCCACCGTATGAGCGGGAGTCGCTTTGAATGAGTTTTTAGTTGTGACGTTTCGGGTTACGCGCTTCGGCAAAGTAAAGTAAGCAATCGCCTGGCGAAACAATACGACATCACCGGGAAAGGATTTCGGTGCGGCAAAGCGAAAACCGAATGCAACGAAGAAAAAAAAACCCTATGCTTTCCAAACAAACCGGGACGATGTTTATTTGCCGACTGATAGATAGACACTTCATTTTCGTATTTTGGGGTTTTTTGTTTGGCACTTTCGTGTTTCGTGGCCCACCATTTCGTCGCATTCCCTCGCGCTCAGCGCGAAGCGAATTCAGCGATACCGCGGTCCGATTGTTTCGTTTTCGATTTGTACTCAATCTCGTATTGTTATTATTTTCAGATTTTTTTATTGTAATTTTTGTATGTTTGTTGTTGCGTTCTGGTCTTGTCTCTGTTTTGTACCAACCGATCGATGATTTTTTAATTCGCTCCCGTTTCTGGTTTCTCTTTTCTTTTCCCCTCGCTTCTGTTTGCAATCAGTTTTATGATTTATGAAAAAGCTTCCATTGCCACCGCCGATACCGATCGTGGTTGATGTGCTGATTTTGGTTTTACCTTTCATTTGCCCGCCGGTGACCAGTGTCGCGTCTACGTTCAAATGTATTGGGGTCTGTTTTATTCTGTTTGTTTGTTTTTTAGTGTGTGAAATATAATGTTGTCCGGATTGTTTCTTTGGCAGCGCGCACTGTTTTGCGTACGTTACGAGCCAGTTGTCCATTTACCAGCCCTTGGCCGCCGGCATTTGGGTTTATTATCGCAATCATATTTTTTCACTCGCCCATTTCGCTGATGTTCGCTATCTCGTACCTTCGACGGTCTGCAGCGGTGTTTATTTTGCTACCAATCGATCCCAGCGCCGTTGGGATGGTACAATTTGATCGTATTTTGTTAGCACTGTCAATAACTCAATGCTAGCGGCGGTTTGAGGAGTGCAAAGGGAAGGTTAGCACGCTTCCATTTATTGAAAGCGTGCCGATTCGGAGAGATATTGATTTTCTAATGCCATGGTTTGACGCTCGCACGTTGATACATTAAATTGACTTTTTTTATTGTGAGGGGGAAACAAGGTGTCGATATGCATGCAAACATGAAACAAATAACAAACTTGCTCCTGGTTGCGTTGGAATAGGAATTTATGGAAACGAAAAATTTCAACATAGCTCAGAAAAAAAACCTCCAATGTCCCTACACTTTTAATGCATTTAAAAATTCATTTTTTACACGCTTCTGAATAATGCTGTACAGCATGCAATAAAATAAAAAAAAACACTCTCTCGGAATGTTTACAAAATATGACCGTGAACAGCTCGAAACTACCACGCAACAAAACATTTCGATTCTTTCTCCTCTATCTAATCACCCGGAAGTCGTCCATCATGCAAACGAAGCGGAGCTATTTTCGCTCAATATTTTATCGCCACCCCAGCTACAACCTCACCAGCGCGCAGCGCTAGCTGCCACAGTTCCATCTTGCATTTGGTGCACCTGCACCACCGATGCACCACGTAGCGCTTATGCGGGTCGGAAAAACTGAATCCACTCCTTGCCCTGAGAGACGAGCCTGCCAATCATCGCCGTAGCGTTTCAATCGATTTGTTTTGTTGGGTCGCCCCGTTTAGCTACGCTACGCTAAGCGTTTGCTAGCAAAGAAAGCGACTGTGCCCCGTTTTGGACCGCTTCCAGTCCGGTGGGCGAAGGTATTTTACCAAATTTGAAGCTTCAACACCGGCACCGGCGTGTGTAAGTGGTGGTGAAGTTGCATAACATTTTCCTCCGCGCTCGTACGACCGTGCGACTGGACGCCGGAAGATAACGCCCCGTCGGCATTCTGATGATCGGCCTCTGCTTGCGATGGCAACGTGTAGCGCACGAAATCGGATCGGAAGTTTTCGCTGCAATCCCGTCGGATTCCAGCAGTACGCTCGTGCAAGGTCGTCTACGAGAAGTGGAAACTGTGGCGGTACACTTGGCGCATTCCGGGGTACGTGTAAAACTGGAACATCGATGGTCAATGGTTTGTAAAGTTTTCAAAACACCAACAGTGATTCCAGCTTCGGTTCCTGGGAGAGAGATGTTGCACGTTTGTGATGGTATGCGTTCCAATTGGCTTTCGGCCGAGTTTTGAGGCAATTTGCGGGTTGTTTGTAGCTGACAATCAAAGGCAGCTAAGAGGTCTTGTAAGTCTCGCTGGTGAAATCTTCTCACAGATATTGTGTTGAAAATTCAAACAAGTGTGTGTTGAAATTTTATGATTTAACTTTTTAAAAAGATATTGTGTTGAAATTAAAAACAAGAAATAAAAAACACCTCCAGCTTTTCTTAAACAATTTTTTTTAAAGTACATTCTAACAGGAAAATATTATTTTATCGGAAATGTTCTTGTAAGGGTTATTATGTAAGAACTATCATGAGTTTTATTTTACCACGTGATTGAAAAATATAAATATCGCCGTTTACTTGTTTTAACCAAATAAAATAATAAACTTCAAACTCAACCATCTGCCTTTTTGTAATGACTGATTAAGTTATTGAGAAAAAAAACATAAATATCTCTTACAATTAATGTAAAATGCTATAAAAACCTGCAAAAAACCAAAATAGTTTCAGTCACAAACACTAACTAAACCATACGTGCACGATCAAAGCCGTTGCCCATGAAGGGCTGCCCAATTTTTCGTTCAATTTGTTCGGCGAACAGTTTTCTTTGCCTTTCCGAACGCTACTCTATTCCACTACAAGCAAGCGTAATCTTGCCCGGGACATGTTGTAGCCTTCACTGCATTTGTTCAGCTAACAAACCGTTCAGCGGTTGCACGACTCTAAACCACGGTGAAGCTTCACGCTCCGGGATCGGAAAAAGGTCTCGGAACTGTGTATTGTTTGTGTTTTCCTCCATTGAGAGCAGCAAGCTTGTTGTGTACGGTTGTTCCTGCATCGGTGTGGTTTCGAACCTTCTAGAGATAGTGAGAGCGGCGCTTTCCCTATTCAGAAAACAACCTTCAAGCAGCAGCCGCCGCACAAATCGATCGTTCGAACGTTGTGGTTGGAAACGGATCGCGCCTCGTGCGCGATAGCAAAAAAAAACTGCCGAAAAACAGATGTAGTTATTATTGTTTACCGAACCGCTCGTTCATAAATCAATCATGACAATCTTTTTGATATACTAACACCAAACATCGTGGTTTCCTAGGCAGTTGTAGAGTTTTCCAGAACGGACTCCGGATGTACTGCTCGCTCATCACTGTGCAAGTCAATTGTTCTCGCGCTTATAGAGTTGATGGCAAATTGAACGTTGTAACGCG